>JAVXUL010043498.1:0-10900 GCA_035590515.1 Trichilia minutiflora
TCTGTAAGTAATTTGGGATCAAAAGAGCAGTATACTGAAGGTAGAAAAAGTGGATGGATAAATCCATTTCTTGAGGGTTTGTGCAAATATCTGTCTTTCAGTAAATTAAAGGTCAAGGCAGACTTGAACCAAGGGGATTTATTAAACTCTTCCAACCTAGTATGCTCTCTTAGTTTTGATCGCGATGGAGAATTCTTTGCTACAGCCGGTGTAAATAAGAAGATTAAAGTATTTGAATGTAATGCAATCATAAACGAAAATCATGATATCCACTATCCCGTGGTTGAAATGGGTAGCAGGTCAAAGCTAAGCAGTATTTGTTGGAATACTTATATCAAAAGCCAGATTGCTTCAAGTAACTTTGAAGGTGTGGTGCAGGTAGGTCATGTCTTCTTCCATCGCATGCACTTTTAACTTTTCAGCACTGTATTCTAAATCAGTTGCTCAATATTTTCAGGTATGGGATATGTCAAGAAGTCAAGTACTTACAGAAATGAGAGAGCATGAGCAGCGTGTATGGTCCATTGACTTTTCATCGGCAGATCCAACATTGTTGGCTAGTGGGAGTGATGATGGTTCTGTTAAGCTATGGAGTATCAATCAGGCAATTCTATTTTTGCACTTGGTGGATGTCAGCTTTGAAACTAAACGTACTGCAGTCATCTAATTTCTTACTTTGTATACTTAATTCTGGATGTGTAATAAGTTGTTCTCCTTACCTGGGTTGCTACTGCAGGGAGTAAGTATTGGTACCATCAAAACAAAGGCCAATGTATGCTGTGTCCAGTTTCCCTTGGATTCTGGTCGTTCACTTGCATTTGGGTCAGCCGATCATAGAATTTATTACTATGATCTCCGTAATTCAAAAACCCCTCTGTGCACATTAATAGGACACAACAAAACTGTGAGTTATGTCAAGTTTGTAGATGCAACAACTCTAGTTTCTGCATCCACAGACAACACTCTGAAGCTTTGGGATTTGTCAATGTGCACATCCCGGCTTATTGATACTCCCCTTCAGTCATTCACTGGTCACATGAATGTGAAGGTACGTTTACTAAGATTATACTGATTCGTATTGTGCTTATGTTATGAAGTTTATGGTCTAGGATATTATATCAACCAAAGATTCTCAAAGGGATTTACTCTTGGTTTTCGCCTTAATTTTCTAATGTTAAATCATTGATTTTGTGCAGTTTAGTTGTAGAGATTAGGATAGGATTTGACTGTAACTTTAAATTGAGAATTGGCTTAGGTTCAGTTCTTGTATCTAGTCTATAAATAGACTCATGCATTCTCGGTTTCAGATATGAAAAAATATATCATTATTCTCTCTAAATCACTACGTTAGCAATTTTTACTTTTAAAATCACTTAAGTTTGCATTTCTTACTTTTTTAATCATAATTTGTAGTGCTAGATCTACATCAATTGAGTTATATGGCTGAAGGTCTGATACTCTTTCTTGTTATGATTATTGTGACATTAAAAAAAAAAAAAATTTATTGTTAAGTGAAGTACAAATATCTTAGTTACTAAATGGACAGTCACATAAAATGTAGCACTCCTACAGCAAATGTGAACACGTTGAGAATTGAATTATCCTTTGACTTGTGAGAGATAAAGGATATCTACTCTTTTCTTTACCTAAACTTATAGTGTCACTCTACTAGAGATGGACTGATCAATGTGCATATTTATTTTCTTTTTCACGGGGTGGGTTGATCATTATAAGAATTTGTTTAAGGATTAGAAACCAGTCAAACTTCACAGTGATGTTAAAAACGTGTGGTTTGGTTCGAATGCCTGTATGTGTTCAAGACAGACGTGAACTAGAGAACGTAGTTATTATGCGGTTGTTGAACAGTTTAATGTATATTCTTTAAGGTTAAGATTAAGTTTTGATATTCATCAAAGACTATTTAGTAATTGAAAATGGCAGCAAAAATAAACCTTATGAAGGGAGGAAGGAATATCATATGATGTGATTAGCTCTTGTACTTTCCACTTTTTGTACCCGTGGCAGTTTTCCACATATCTTTTTGCGAATGATTTTCTTCCTGTCTTCATAATTACATTATGAACTTATTCACATATAATAATACTTATGCCTTTTGTCTGACTTTGTTATTAATCCTTGTGACATGAATATAATCTTTGTACTTGCTTGTTGAGAAGGAAAGCTGTCATTGACATATTTTTGGTTGTAATGCATGTTCGTCCTATTTCAGAATTTTGTGGGTTTGTCGGTATCTGATGGTTACATTGCTACAGGCTCAGAAACTAATGAGGTACATCTGTTTCTTCTTGGTCGTTCATTATACATAAATTAACTGGGAAGAAAGTTGCACCTATTTGTCCCATGGCTTTGTGAGATTACAAATTTCAAAAGCTTATCAGCATTCAGTTTTTAATTATTTAAAGAACCATCTAGCTGCCTTTTAAGAAATTTCTTGGAAGAGTGGCTTTTACAGATTCTAGACAACAGTATGCAATTTGCTTGGAGACAAACGATCAGTTTTTGCTTTTAATTTGCTTGGAGCACTGGACATACACTGTTATGAGTGATTCTAAGAAAACTAAGTGAATGAAGTAACATATGCTTGTCTAAAGGTTAAAAGTTTTTACAGCTTCCCAGAAATATGAACTGGCTGATCACCATTTAAAAATAGTGTTCTAATGTTTGCTAGTCCCTTTTTGATTGCTTTGCTAGTCATAATTATCATTTTAACTCAATTGCCATCTGTATTGGGATCAGCTGCATTTGGGTAAAAATAAGAGCAAGGAATCATTCATAGAATGCTGATGTTACTTTTAAGAAATGTTTTAGAAACTTGCTTCACAAAATCCATTAGTTATGTATGCATCTCTTAATAGGCCTTAACGACATATTCTGCCAGGATTGTATTTGTGATTGTCTGGTCATAGTTACATGCAAACCATAAAAGTCACAAATTGTTATGGAGCTGCATTCATCAAAACATCAACTCCAGACCAAAACATTTATCACTTTTACATTTTCTTATTTCATTCTAATATTGATTTAAAAAATCTCCTTGGAACAGGTTTTTGTGTACCACAAAGCTTTCCCCATGCCAGCTTTGTCATTCAACTTCAACAACACGGACCCTTTGGCTGGTCATGAAATGGATGATGCTACACAGTTTATCTCATCTCTCTGTTGGCGTGGCCAGTCCTCTGCCACCTTAGTTGCTGCAAATTCCACTGGCAATATAAAAATTTTGGAGATGGTTTAATTTGGCCTTTTTTTCTAAACTATTCTTGATTTTATCTAAACCAATAGAAAATATTGGTGTTGGGTCAGGAAATGAAACAAGGACAAAGAATCTTAAACTAGATGAGATTGTGTAGCTAATATAAATTGAAGGTTATAGGAACTCAAAACAATTTTTGGCTTTAGATAATAGGGGACCCAGATATTGAGAAGAGTGAGAGTGAACTTGATCAGAGGTATGTAGATATAGTATAAAAAAGAGGGAGAAAAACCAGAAAAAAAGAAAAGAAAGGGAAATCACTTATGTTGTATATTATGTAAAGCTTATGGTTCATAGCTATTGGTTGATGGAATTGGAGTACCATCTGTCCTAGAAGTGTTTTCCATTGATTAATTAGCAGAACTAACAACATTAAGAGTTTACTTATGATAGCATGAAAGGTTGTATTCTTCAACCCTTTGGTTATACTTTTTAATTTATAAAAGTACATCGAAAAAGCTGTTCGAGTGAAAGACCTGAAAATTATAACAAAAAGTTGTTTGAATGTAATCACAAAGTTGAAAATTATAATGAAAAAACTTTTGTACCATGCAGTAATCATTTGGGTGTGGAGTCAAAGTATTAGTCGAAGTATTATCAAAGAATTCAATGAGCCAAAGTTCTGATGTTAGATGAGGTTTGCAGGATAAGAGGATAGAAATATGGGATGTATGAGTTAGTTTCTGATGATATGGAAATATAGATCCAGTACACGATTGGAAAAGTTTTGAGAATGTTTCTGCTTGCAGTTTCTAGAGACTTTGTGGGTCTCCTGTTATAAACTTCCTGACCTTAAAAATTAAATATATAAATGAATTAGTCTATCATTAATAGTCATGTGTGTGCTTATTTGCTCGACAATCAATCATGATCTAGGAAAGAGGAGCCTGCCACTTTAGACCTCTCATTGACTATTAAAGGTACATTATTGTTTGGACTTGTGTTTATCAATTCAAATTCTCGAATTTAATAATAATTTAATAAAAAAATCTTATATTTAGTTTTCTCTCAAAATTTCCATTGGAATATATTTCTATTTTCTTCTTCTCTTTCACAGTCATTGAGTCATTCACATCAGAAGTCAAAATCTCACCTGTCATTTAGTGAAAGTCAAGTTGCTAACTTGTTCGAATATCTTGAAAAATGAGGGGATATTCAAATTTCCAACGTCAATTTTCAAGTCATGCTCATGACCATTTCCAATTGATCTGAATGCTTTAAGTTCTTCTCACGATCTAACCCAAAATGTGATGAATGTAGAATTCGTAGGAAAACTAAGAAAATGAGACTACTGTAACCCTAATGGACCGGTATCAGTTCGTTTGTCCTCCTTACAAGTGGAACAAGAAATTCTGATACACTGATGGCTGATGTCAATTATGAGTTAGTTCAAATATCACGGCTTACTAATCTGATTTTGTTCACTTTTCATGTTTGACAGTTTCAATGGACACTTATGTTAAGAAAACAAGTATTCACTGCTTCAAAAAAGCATGGAAATGAATTTCAAAACCCAAATTTCAGTCAGAACATTCATTCTCTAAACATCGCTGATGCTAGTAAACATATCCTCTTTTTAGTAAACAGAGAAATGGTATCCAAATATCATTCTTAATTGTCCACTTACTGATAGAAGCAATTCCACAATCATAAGAACAGGTCATTTTGCACTTTGCTACTATTCCATATACTAACTTATATAATGTCCATGTACATAAACCTTCAATTGATCTAAACTGCCTGAGAAACACAAAACAGAATTTTTTCCTTTTTATGCTAATTTTCCAGGCTTTTACTCCCAAGCATTACCACAAGTTCAGAAAATCTCTCATTCAATGACTTATTACAATTTACAAAGCTTAAAGAAGAATATTAAGGAACAACGAGTGCAAGAAGACTGCAAAAGCTTCTAAGCAACATTGAGTGGGAAGGTCTATTACCAAAAGAAGAATGATCGTGCACCTTCTTTTATCCCATCCGCAACAATATAGCCAATACTTCTGCTTACACTTACTGTGAACAACCATAACATGCTTCAATTCCAACAAAAATGAGGCTATAAAAGCAACTCCATTATAAACAATTCCGATCACAATTTTCTAAGCCATTGTCCAACTTCTAGAACTTGTTTTTCTGTTTTCTTTTTTTCTATTTTCAGTTTTTGAATTTGTTTTCCACCTACAAGAAACTATCACCTGAGTACTATTTACACTGGTTCTGACCATGTTTAGCATCCATAACTAGCCTCGCTACTAAGCGGCAAAGCCTTTCAGCTCCGGGACCTGGTTTGATCTTATTCAGGTCCCCAACCTTGGAACAGTGTGGGTCACCATAGCACCAAGCACCCGGGGTAAAACTCCCATTTTTCCGACCAAGTAACTCCTTATCAATTTTGTCCAAAACAAGCGTATTTTGTCTGAATTTCCTGGCAAAAGCAGCATTACTTGCTATCATCTTGCTAGTGTCATTGAGTGAAAGGATGTGTGGATGCTGTCCGGGAGGGTTGTCCCAGGAAATGTAGTGCAAGTCATGATTGACAACAGTCGGAACAAACTCCGGCACATTGCATATGACAGTCTGAAAGTAGGCTTCAGGAGAGGAGACAAAGTTTGTATAGTACATGAGCAGAGTTCTTGGTAGATTATCCCAACCCCAAATACAATACTCTATGAATGAACGAGAGAGCACCATCCACGCTGAGCCTGCAACAGATATGGAATGTTATTTAATGAAGTTCATGAAAAAGATTGAGACTGGCACAAAATAAACCACCGTCCTGACAATGCCCAGACAGGGATTTTCTTTGAGAATGAATGAAGAAATACGAAATCGTCCTATATCAAACGAGAAACTTTGGTTCTTCCCAGAATTTGTGCTCCTGTACTGATGTTTGTGTAACCAAGTGCAGATACTAAGTATTGCATTAAAGTGTGAGCAATTAATCCACAATTGGAAAGGCAGAAGCTTAAGTGAAAGATATACAGTGATTTTGAGCTCATTAAGACCTTAGCTAAAGTATTCAAGTGATCAAGTTATAACCAAACCCAAACATAAGAATTAGCTTCTTAAACAGCAAAAGAGCTGCAACAGAGCACCTTTCTTGCAACTACTACATGTCTACTTGAAATAAATTCTGGCACAGGTAAAGGGAGCAGACACGAAACATAGGGGTTTATCACCCATTAAAGAGACTCCTTCACATGGTGGTGAAATACCAAGAACCAACTGGTGAAGCTAATTGTATTAAAATGTTTGTAACAAAATCATCACACTTTAACATTAGGGAGAAGAACAAGCTATAGTTTACAAAAATTTCACCCTAGACATAACTCCTTAATTTTTGTGTATCAGTATTTTATGGACTTAGAAAAAAAAAAGTAAAATTGATTCTAAATCTACACTAATTATCTACAGCAATTAACTTAAAACTCTATTTCTTAATAGGATCCTGCAAATTTCAGAAGCCAAGGCATTTAACCTTCCAATTAGCAACTGCTTACAGAGAGACCATTTGAATTGTTTAAAATGCCTAACTTAGACCAACCCTTGCATACATAATGGAAGAAGAATAATGATTCCATTCCCTTTTTTTCCCATAAAAGGAATACAAATTTCCATTGGTCCGTCTAGCATCACAAATAAATAATTTCCATTTGTAAATAATTTGAACATAAGTGCACCATCATAACAGTATGAATGACAAAAGAATAAGTTAATGAAGATAAAACTAACCAGTAAATAATTTAAATGATGTAGGCAAAGTTCTACGTGGTGTGACCCAGAATATATCTGACTTAGTCGACATGTAGAGTCCTGGGTCAATCATCAAAGGCATTGCTCGTTTGTCCCTGCAACAACAAATAATAAGGTATTGTTTCATTTGACATATAGATGTCCTGAAAAGTTGTAGTCAGAGAGAAAAGAAATAACTTACTCCTTCCAACCAAGCTGGCTTGTGTGTTCAATGAAATTAAGTTTTCGGTTTAAAGCAGAAAATGTGTAAAGAAGATCTGCAAAATTAAAAGGTTAATTGATTAAATGTTAGTTCAGTATAGAACCAGCATCTCTTATTCCAGATATTTATTTTTTAAAAATACAACGGTAAAGAAACATACAGGTTGAACAGACCATACTTACCATCTTGAGTCACTAGAGGATAATCCGAAGCACTAAGGTTGATAAACCAATCCCAATCTTGGCTTTCCTTCAGAAGAATAGCGCAAGCATGAAGCGTATTTGCAACCATGGTTGGTCCCCTGTAAGTAACCATATTAGCCTTGGTGTTCATATAAACGTTCCCAACCTTGGAGAACATAGGATCCTTTTCCACTCGTGAAGCAAGCTCCAATCTTTCCTCTGCCGGGGCTTCAAGGTCTAGATGAACAACGTATCGGTTCCGTGGATGATATAGTGCCTTAAGATTTCTCCAAAGCTTTTCTAAATCACCCTTTGAACCAGAAACCAAATAAGCAAATCGAGGAATTTTGGGACCAGAAGGAGGAGGTGGAGATTGTTTAACCTTCATTTCAGCATAGGTTGGGGCTGTATGGTTTGATGAAAAGTGAGGTGGGAAAATCGAGAAGATTGCATTGATCGTGTGTAAGGAAGAGATAAGGCCCATGTTGAAGGATGTTGCAAGGAGGAATACACATATTAGAGAGCTTATAACTAAAGGAAATACCCACTTCTTCTCCATGTTCAAAGATCCCATTAACACAACTTAATCACAAGTTCAGACTGCTGATACTCATATCCCAACTTTACTCAAATCTCCCAACTCAACAAAACCTTATATAGTGACTGAAAAACAAACAATAACTCCAATACTGTTTGTATTTAGATCACAACCTTCTTTTTCAAAACTCCAAATTTTAGACTTCAAACATATATCTGTCAGATGAGCATTCAACAACATATTTAGTATATAAAACCAAAGCGAATCAAATTGATTACCCGAGTACAAAGAAACAGAAGTTCGCAAAAACATCTAGCTGTGACCCCGGAATCGGAAACTCAAAACTAAAGCACAAAATTGTATGCAATTTTAAATATATTTAAAGATGTGTTGACACGTATGATGAGATGGAGAGAGAGAGGGTGTTTTATATCAGAAGAAACAGAAAAGATGCATTAGAAAAATCGACAAAGGACCAACAGGGAGATCAAGCAAAAATAAACAATTATTTAATTATTATTTTATTACCAAATTAGCTAACAGGTCACAGGTGTCTTACTTTAAAATTTCCATTGACAACGACGCAATCTCTAGTTTCACGATGTCAAATCCTAGAATGAATCAGATTAAACAACCTTAATAATTAAACACAAAGCCTTAATCTAACATTTAAACCTTAACCAAAGTGAAAAAAAAAAAAAAAGTAATTCACATCTAAAGCTTAAACAAACCAAAAACATCGGTTACAAGGACCAACAAACAAAACCCAGATCCCAGAATCCAAGCTCGGATCACAAATCCAAAAACCCAACAAAACTGAATAAAAGAACCCCATTTAATAATCTCTAAAATCAAAACAACCAAAGAGCACAATTTGTAAGAATAACCGAACCTGTTTCTTGTTGCAAAGCAAAGAGAGCTCTAATTGTGCAGGTTCAAGAGAAGAAAACATATATGATGAACAGTGCAAAGAAACAAGATTCGTCAGAAATATAGTCAATACCGAATAGAACGACAACAAAATTCTGTTAAACTGAAGGTATTTTAGTTTGCATAAACTCTAAAGAAACTTTAAGTCCCGAATGAACAGGAAAATGACGACAAAACAAAAAGTGGGTAAAGGGTTTTCCGTTCTGTAATAGCTTTTGGCTTCGAGCTTTTTAGGATCGATCGAAGACGGCAAGTAAATAAGATCATCCAACTGATTTTAATTTTATAACGTGAGGATCCATTCCCATGAGGGAATCTAAATTTGCAACTGTTAATTTGTATTTTCTGGTACTTCTTCGTTGTATAGTATTATGGTAGAAGTCAAAATTTATATGGTTTTATGTACGTTGATTTCTAAGGATGTTTTGATTTCTAAGGATGTTGACTTTAGGATAACCAAACGGTTATGATTGAATTGGTGTAAGTGGTTGATGATTCGTTGATTTGTTTTGGATATTGCTCGTATGGTTGAAGGAACATCCTGCGATCGCAACTCGAATGAACCTCAACCTATCACATCACTTTCTATTATATTTAAATAATAACTTATAAAAATAATGTAACGCAGAACATATATGAAAGTAAAGTAAATTTATATTAATAGAATATGCAACGGGTGGTTTAAATATTGGTAAGTTGGCTTCCCGTTCAATTAAGGTAATAATTAAAATAGTAAATAATGGTAATCGTATCCTTAATTATTATTAAATATAAACTAAATTTGTCCTCAATTTTAAGACGAACAGGACTTGAATCTCCTCCTTTTTGCAAGAGTTGTTTTTATTTGACCACACGGAAAAATTATTAATAAAAGCATTTATAAATTTAATAATGTAACAAATTCGATCACAATCTTGATGTAACATTCAAAATAAAATAATTATTAGTTGAAAAACTAGCATTTTTAAATAAAATATTTCTTCGTTATTAAATCTTTTTATTTTTCACGAGTGTGACGTGAATCTATAAAAAAATAAATATATATATATATATATTTATTAAGTTAGTGGGAAAATAGTTGAGAAATTAAATTATTGTGTGATTTGATGTGATGAGTTACGCAAGGGGTCGATGTTTTTTTTTTCCTCCTAAATAAATAACATTGCATTAATTAGAAACTTTAAAATAAACATATTGGAAGTTGTAAAATAATATTGTCGTACGAGTATTATATATTATTTTCGATATTAAAATAATTTGTATATAAAAGAGTTTTTCGAATCCATAATACATTGGCTTTCCAAATCCATGTAGACATATCTTTTTATCCGAGCGAGCCAGATACATATTATTAATTTTCTCATATTATAATTTAATAGTTATATAACGCCACGTCTAGACTGACAGGACATTCTTTCGGGTTTGTGTGCTCCCGAAAGTCCAAACAGTGATGACGTTGTCATTTGAGAGAATGGCAAATTCCCGGTTTCCTCGAATTTTACAAAAATCCCCTATAATTTATTTAAAATTTTAAAAAATTCTGTCAAAAATTTTAAAATAAAAACTTTTTTATAAGTTTAATAAGTGATAAAAATATCTTTATTAAAAACAAAAAAGTATATTTTATCATATAAATTTTTATTATATAAATTTTTAGTTTTTATCATATAAATTTTTGAATTAAAATAATTAAATTCTTTTTTAAAATATTTTAAATTTAATTAGTAATTTTAATATTTTATTTTATAATACTTTATACTAAAATAATTTATAATTTAATTAGTAAAAATTAAATTTAAAATATTTTGATTTTATATTCATAAAAATTTATGACTTTATTTTTAGTTTATAATTTAAATTTATAAAAATTTTATTTATATTTATATTTAAAAATCAAATAAAAATAATTTATATATTTTATTTAAATTATTAAACAATTATAATACTTCATATTATAAAAAAATTTAATTTATAATATATATTCATAAGTATTTTTAAAAAAGAATTTATTAAATATAAAT
>JAVXUL010043509.1:0-10899 GCA_035590515.1 Trichilia minutiflora
CTACATTTCGCTTTAAAACTAAAATATACGAGCTAAATCTACGAAAATGCATCCGAAAACCCATACGATAAAAACTGTTTAAAATTACGAATATATATACAGACAAGCTAGAAATGTAGCTACGAACCTCGTGGTGTGGTCGGTTTCCTTCAATTCTGCCTCTAACATGAAAAGTCCCAATTTCCTCCAAGAAACCCTAACTTTTCTTGGCATGAATCGGCGTCCTTTGCACCAAATTGACGCTCCCAGTGCGATAGACAAGTAGAATGCGGTTTGTCTGTGAAAAGGAATCGAGGTTCCGGCAAAAATTCGGATGAGAGTAGAGGAGACAGTGAAGAAAAAGTGAAGGGGAAGGAAAGGAAGAAAAAGAGGAAACCAAGCTGCAAATTCGACCCTAGGACCCCTTTTTATATAAAAAGGGTGAAATGACCATTTTGCCCTTAAGTTTCCTTAAGGAGGAAGCTTCTAGAAGTGGGCATTTTCGTTATTTCGCGCCTATTCGATCGAACGAATTGTAATTTCGATCGAACGAAAAATAGACAGAGAGTTCGCAAACTTTCGGTCGAACGATCCCACATTCGGTCGAACGAATTCATTACTTTAGTCGAACGAATCCTCCATTCGTTCAACTGAACTTGCCAAAAACTCGAATTCGCACTTCGTTAGGCCCCATACAAGCCTAAGATCATACCTAAAACCCCATGAAACATGAAACGAATGCGGATGCATTAATGGAAGATGTAAGAAATGACAATTATACCCTCGGGGTGAGGTACGGGTCGTTACATGTTAAATAAAAAATTTGATCTACCAACTACTAATTTTAGGCAAAGCCTTATTTATATCTTTTGCCAAAATATGAATCCTAACAAAATTATACACCAAGGCAGTTACACATACCTAAAAAATAGCTAACCTATAGTACTCAACCTAAAGCTACAAGTAATAATCATCTGCAAATGGTTATATTACTTCCTTGAACAAGCAATTGAACTTTGTTAAAAAACTGAGCTTTAGTATCTAACTCTAATTGAAAGACACATCTTAGAAGTAAATGGTACAATGTATGAATTATCTATTTCTGATATATAACCTCATATTGTATGAGATATCAAATCTTTCTGTAACAATCCAAGTAATAAAAAATAACAAAAACCTCAAGTTTCTTTCATAGATATATATATAATACTTACCATTCTCCTCTTCACTTTCACTCTCAATTTCCTTGACAAATGATAAGCCTTAATCTTTTACTTTTTATGCTTTTGCAATTGTAGTTGCTCCTCCCTACAAGCAGCGAAACATTACGCAACAAAATAAAGAACCATCAAAACACATGCATTTACAAAATATATATAAAAAATCCTAAAATTTTTTCTTACTCTTGTTGTGGCTTTTGAAGCTTCTCCTTATCTTCTTCTTCAATTTTATTACAAATATTAACTCTCTATTTTTGTTTTGTTTTAGGCTTTATTAGCCTGGATTGCAGAGTAGAAAACTCAAACTACACAGATTCAAAAACAGGTTTAAAATATATTTAAGGTAAAACTTACATTGATACAGGCATAATCAAGAGTGTAGGACTAGGTTATCAAACTTATAGTGTTCAACAACTGCTAGGGAATCTTAGAAGTTTCCCTGAAGGAGTAAGAAATTGTTATAATGTAAAACTTGTAAAAGACATTAGGTATTTGATCAGAGGAAGATTCTTGTATGAAGATTATGATGGCATTGGTAAAGTACCATAGTTTAATTTGCATCTCGAGCCAAATGTGTAGGCATCTATGATATTGGGAGATACTTCTAATATCTTGTTTCTTTGACATTATCGAGAGCTTAAAATAGTATCTTAGCTTCCTTTTGCCATAATCCAAGCAACGTAAGGATATAGAACCAATCAACAGGAAACATCATTTTTTCTTTTTGTTTAGTTGGGTAGAAAATTTAAGAAACAATAAGAAAATTAGCTGAGAAAATGATAGTTGATTGGTTCTATGTACTGTGTTCATTGTCATTCAAAATAAAACAATGTTTCATGAATTATTAACGAGTTTTAAACAATCAAAAATAGGGTATTCATACATTAATACAACTTGACACAGTTAAAATTAAAATTTTGATGTAAACTAACCTTAAGAACAATGGATTGATAATTGAAGAGTGAAGATACTTGTAGAGAGAAAAGAGATGCCAGGAGCTTTCAGTGTAAAGATGTGAACCAAATGAGGAAAACAGGGAGTATAAGTTATCAAAACAAAATGACATCGTTTTGGTTACTGACAAAAACGATGTTTTAAATGTATTAGCGACGATGTTACCATGGTGCTATTAAATCAATATTTAGTGACGACAATATATCATCATAAAAAAATGGTTAGCGCCAACATAAAAATGGCATCACTGATACAACTTTTTGTAGTGACAATATTGCTCTGCTAAAACATCAACTTAAGCCATCGACTTTTGTTGCCACAGAAAATATTCATTTTGGTGCTAGGCTTTTCAACAATAACAATAAATGTCGTCATTAATGTCAAACATTTAACAACGACATAGATAAAAATTTTTATTAATTATTTTTTTAGTTTTAGTGATGACTAAAGATTTTGTTATCGCTAAAAGTGACTTTTAGCAGCGATATTTTTGGCATCACTAAAAGTGTTGTCACTGAAGATCCGTTTTGTTATAGTGATATTGGTCATGAATGAAACTGTGAACGATTACGATTTCATCCTCGATTCAATTTGATGTCGATGCTTGAAATTTTTAGAAGAGAAGATTTAGTCACTACATAGATTTTTGTTTTCTTTCGATTAATAGAGTGATGGTTAGGAATTTTTCGTGTCACCGTAATATCTGACTACTTGTGCCTTGAAATCACAAGTATAAAGCTAGAAGTGATGTCGAATTTTTGAGCATGTAAACTTCAATGCTTAAGTCAGGCGTAAAATTAGGTGAAAGTATTTAATTGGACTATACTATACCATAGTTTGCCTACACCTAGAATTGCAACATGAGTTATTAATTAGGCTACATAGGATGTTTGAGGGCATCGTCTCTAAAAGATCGTAAATTTAAAAGAGGGCATCAAAATTTCTCACTCTGGGCTAGTCATAGGCTTGATAAGCTTTTGTTTCCTCTTTTAAATGGTCGTAAGTCTTGGTTTCCTTGTTAGGGGATGTGTTGTGGAGAAGCTTGTGATCAATTTCCCTTTATCAGTTTATGTATGGCTTTCCTTAGTCTTTGGCAACACAACCATTCTTTATTGCTTCCCCTTGTCATAACTCTCGTAGAGTAACTTCCATAACTCTGCTACTTTCCCTTCAAACTCCTTGTTTCATCTTTCTAAAATTTGCCTTTATCAATCCTCTTTTGCATACATGGTTTGATACTCTTCTAACTCTTTGACTAATGAAGAGTGATTTTATCACTCTTCCTTTAGCTAAGATTTTATTTAGTTTTGAGTACTTTTATTAGTATTTTTATATTTTTCTTCTTTATGTGAATGTAATAAATATTAACAAATCTTCAAGAAATGGATAATTTTTTACTAAGATTTTATTAGTTAAGTTAAAGAGCATTACTGCATCAAAGATGAGAGCAAGTTGCAGTGAGAAAAAAAGAGATGAAACAAAAGAGCAAATTAACCTTCAGAGGTTCAAAAGTATTTTTTTTTTTGCATTTTTAGAGGTTTAAAATAAAGAATTGGTATCATAAGAATTTTTAATAGATGAATCAAGTTTTCTATAATGGGCTTATAAGCTTGATTCCAAGATTACTTAAACCTTTAAAGTTAAGCACAAAAGTCTAAAAGTCAATCTAACTTTGACTATGAATAATATTTAATAAAACAATCATATTTTGAATTATAGATATCATATTAAGGTGATTCAAGTTGAATTAGAAAGCTGGCTTTATGGGCTATAATTTGATGAAGATTCTAAGCAGTGAATCTCACTGTAGCAGGAAAAGTTTTTACCTACTATAGCAAAAGTCAGTGAATCTCATTGTAGTGGAAAAAGTTTTTACTGGCCATAACTCTAATCAAGGAAAAAGTATTCTTGGATGCCCTAAGTTGCTCACTATATAAAACTCTTCTCAGTTTTCAAGAGAGGATCATGACTATCCAAAAATAAAAGAAACCTTAAAGATTCTATAGAGATTGAATGGAGAAATGATAGATCGAGAAGATTAAAAGAGGATTTATCATGGACTTTTCTTCATTATTCTTATTTATAATTTCTTTCAATTGTAAACCATAAAAATAATGATTTGTATTGTGTTTATTTTGGCTTTTATGCTAGTTTGATCTCATAATTTAGAGGATTTATTTTATCTATGTTTGTGGATGATTTTATTGTCTAGTTTATTTATTAAATATTTCATCAGTTTATTTGTAGTATTTAATTCTTAATACTTCTAATTTCTTGATCATAAATTAATTATTTACTAACCTAGGATGAAGTACTCGAAAGATGTTATCTTGGATTAAAAAATGATTAGTATAACTTAAGTCATTAATGTATTGGAAGATCTTTAATATTTATGAAGACTAATTAAGAGAGTAATGATTATAATAAGCTTCTAATTCTCAATTTTAAGTAATGATTAAGAGCTTCCTAAGTGACAGGCAGGAAACATGATTTAGAAATTTGATAAGCTATCAAAATTGAAATTTAGAGTTTTAATCGGCTTAACCTCGAAAGAGATAGTCAGTTGCATTAGAACTCTCTTCTTATAAAATAGGAAAATTTTGGATAATAAATTGAAAATTTTGATTGCTTTTTGCTAATTAACTCTTTTTGTAATTTTATTTGTATTATGTGAAGAATTCCCAGACTAAAACCAACCACAAAGAGAAACAAAGATGAAGAGTAGAAACCAAGAAACCGGAGAATTCTATGAACCCGAGCCAATCCTGCAGTGTTTCTCACTTATACACTTTTATCACAGTCAAGTAAACACACTCAAGATCAAAATGAACACATGAACATTCAAGGAAGAATCAATTTTATCGAGTATACTGCACGCGAGAAAATTACAGCATGAGAAGAAGAGAAAAACAATTAAGAAAAAACTCTGATTATCACACTGCACACCACTTCTATATATTGCACCTGAAAACTGTCACCAAATCTTCTATCACCTGCTGTCTCTATTAAGCAAGATCCTTTCTTGAATTAACTAACTCCAAATGGCGCCAAATCTTGATAACAAAGACTCCAAGACTCTGATTCTTGCTAGCTGGCACATCCTGGAATTCAACTCCTGCAACTAACTTCCAGAATCCAGCAAGCAGCTCCAGTGCAGCTTCAGCTTCAACAGCTTCAACTCCAGCAGTTTCAGTAATTTAAATCCAGCTTCCAGCTTTGAACATAATAGTTTGCTGGATTACTAACACAGAAAATGATGGCAAATTAATGAAAAATGAAAAGAACATAAGAAAAGTATAAACTAGAACATGAGCTCTTATCAAGAAAAATGGAGAAAAATAAATGATCAGATTCATTTTTGCCTTTTTAATTTACAAAAAAAGAAATATTGATTGAAGTTCTTTGGGGTTAAAACATGGAGATAATAAAATATGAAGATTGAAATGATTATTTTAGAGTGATTTCTGTCCAGTTTTCTATTCTTTTAGTTTTGAGCTTCGATTCTCTCTTATATGATCTTAGATTTAACTTAAATTTATTTCATATCGATTATCTTGGAGTCCTCTTTCAGTAGCAATAAATCATAATTCAATTGTATTTTTATCCAATTAACTTTGATATCATATTAAATTATTGTTAAATTTAAAAAATATAAAATAATAAATGAGGACGCAAATAATAGGACAATTAAGTTATAACAATATCAACCGTGTCCCTCACTAAAATTTCACACGTTACGTTTCCAATCATTCATAGAATACACATTCAATTTGATCATATTTATATAGTTAATTTTATAGACCAATAATTGTTTAGATTTTTTAGGCCAATCTAGATTGTTCTTATAAATAGTTATATAAAAAAATTTTGGGTGCATCGTTTTATATGAGATCAGTAACTTCTAACGTACCATATCATCAAATTTAATGGCGTGATATGTTTGCAACTGTCCGATTCTTTGAGACTGGTGCACTCTAAACTCTCGCTGCACGTATATAATTTAATCGATGAAGAATTTATTAAAATGATGATAAAGGTTGTAGAGTAGTTGCAATGATTGCTGAAAGTGGTATAGAGTGCAATAGGAGAAGGAAGAAAAAGAGATGTCTCACTGAGAGAGATAATAGAATGGTTGTTGTTAGAGAGTCGATAGGTTTGAGTAAAGTAAATAGGTATGAGGAAAGCAAAGCATGCATGCGGAAGGAAAGCCGCACTCCTCAGTGAAGAGTGCAGAGACAAGAAAAAGGCAAGGACCCGACAGAACACTCAATATTCTATGCAATTGTCTTGTACTCACTTGATTCTTAGGGTTAGAATTCAAACACAACAACATTCTAATAAGTAATAGGAGAAATATTTGATCTTCTTCCGAGTATAAGAATAGTAATATCTTCTTTTTAGAAGGTGGTACCAATTATTATAATATAATATATATTAAATTATAATACAGGAGTTCGAAATTATAATATGTATTACATTAACTACTAAAATTTGTTAAACGTCTATTAATTCATTATTAAACATTTATACCTTTAAATTTTAAAATAAATAAAAAAATTGAAAAGATTTAATGTTTAAAACTTGCTTAAATCCATTCCATATGGAACAGACCAATGAACAAAGACTAACTTTGGAACTTGGCCCCACAAATAATAGAGCTGGCCTCTGTTCATTTATTGGTCCTAAGTGGAATGGACTCATGGAAATATATTAAAATATAACGTGTTATACAAATTATTTTTAAAATTATAATGTTATATTTTAATATATATTATATCATATTAAGATATTTCTGTCCTCAAAATAATCAAATAAAAATATCCTTGATTATTAATAGGCAAAGAGGGTGAACAGCTTAGTCATCAATTAATAAGTATTCAGATCCAGTCAGCGACCTCAAGAGAGCAAGAAGAAGAGATAACAAGACAAGCATCCAGTCTTCAGTAGTCCCACCTTTCTCACAGTTTTTGATTTCCCCCTTCACATCTTTCTAT
Source organism: Trichilia minutiflora (assembly GCA_035590515.1). Taxonomy (NCBI): domain Eukaryota; kingdom Viridiplantae; phylum Streptophyta; class Magnoliopsida; order Sapindales; family Meliaceae; genus Trichilia; species Trichilia minutiflora. The sequence continues at coordinate 7,148 of JAVXUL010043509.1, forward strand.
TTTTCTCTTTTATCCCTGCCCATCATTTCATCCTTTTTGTCAGCCTGACTTTATTCACGCCTTCTCACTTTCTCTCTCGATCTTTTGTCACGATTCATGATGCATCACAGGTTCTTATATTTTAACCAGCACTATTATGGGTTTGGTTAATGGCCATATATAGATATTGTTTTGTGTATATATATATATATATATATATATAACCACTTTTATATTTGCATTTGCGAATTCATACACATGTATAGCAATAATATATAAACATATGTTCATAGTTTGTATTAGTAATTAATGAAGCACTCAAAAAGTTTGTTTTTGCTTTCACATATGCCAACTAATTATCCAGTTATAACATCCATGTTGTCTAAATTCTCTATGAATGTTTTAAAAGGTGAGGAGCTAGATATTAAAAAAAAAATAATTTATTTTTAAATATAAAAAAATTTATATATTCAATTATCATTATAACGTTCAATTATAATTAGGATCAATTATCTATTTTGTAAATATATATTTATAGATAACACGATATTTATTTTGAATTCGATTTTTAATGTATAATAAATAAAAAAATCGTATAAAATTATTAAATATAAGATAAAATTTTAATTTAAATCTTTAATATTTTAATAAAAAAAATTTTAAGATATAAATTAAACATAAAACTTGAAGTCTACTTAATCATTCCCACCATTTCATTATATTTTAGATTTTTCTTTTAAATGTCATTTCAACCGTAGACTTGTCTAATTTTAACTTTTCTGCCCATTTAATTTTATGGACATTTATTTCTAATTCAATAACATGCATATAATGCAAAAATGAAATTGTATATTTCTCAATGTTGCATGAGTCTTTAATAAAATTTTTTAAAGAAAAAGGAAAGTAACAAAAATTTAATGGCAATTTTATTCATAAGCCAATATTTAGGATTGATTGATTGATTGATTGATAAGAATTCTAATTGGGATATTATCATGATTGTAAAATTAATCGACACTCGGTGGGCCTCACAGTCTTCGAGAGTTTGAATATTAGACACCCGTATATATATATATATATATATATATATATATATAAAGCTGTTTCAGGATCAGATTTTTGACTCCTACAAATCCAATAATAATGGCCCTACTCCACTCTCAAAAAATCTTTGATCTTCTGTTTTTTTTATTTTTTTTTATTTTCTATTTTGCTTTTAATTGGTCGAATAATTAATTCACAGAAAATATTACCTATAAACAGGCAAATTAAGCCTAGATATGGGATGTATACGTTTGGACATATAATTTGATTTTGAGTTATTCATTAAAGATGGTGAAAAGAAAATGACTTATTACACACACATATATACTTTGAGAGAGATTTTTTGAGATACAAATGTTTGCGTGTTAGAGAAAAATATGAACACGATTTTGATTGATGAATTCAACAATTCTACTATCTGAACATATGAATCCGTTCAGAAAAATTAATTAATTCGATCTGTTAATTCATTGTAATTTAGATAATCTAGTTTGCGGGGCATGTTATAATAGAATTGTTAAATAAATCAGTAATTCACTGATTGATCTATTTAATTCTTCATTTAAATAGGTTAACATAAAAAAAAATTAATTTATTTAATTTACATGTTAGTTTGATTTGATCTATTTAATTCATGGACTAATTTATTTAATTAAAAAATTAAATCTAATTTTTTTAATCTTTATATCTAAATGATAATTGATTATATTTGAATGTTAATAATAATATAAGATTTATTATTTATTAATATTGAGTGGTGTTGAATTAGTATATTTTATGATTTGACATCATGTATTTAGACTTATAATTATTAATAAAATTTTTATTTAATTTGTTAAAATTTTTATATATTAAATTAGAATATGTTAGTTTATGTTGTATTTAAATTATAGATTTATTATTATTATTAAAATATTATATTTATTAGTAATTATTATATTTTATATATTTTTTTAAATTTTAAATTTTAAAATTGGTCCGTGAGCCAACTCATTTAAGGTCGTTAGTTTGCTATCTGAATTAAGATTAATAAAATATTAATCTATATAATAAATAAATTAACTTAATTCGATCCGTTTAAGATTGATCCGTAATAAATCGAATTGAACTGAGTCAATCCAATCTATTTAACGGCCCTATCCTATAATAAAAAAGAGTTATATGGTATAATTTAGATGTAAGCAATTCTAATGCTTTATTTATAAAAAGATTTGAATTCATTTAAGTTTTCACTGAAGAAATTTACTATTATAGTTAATAATTAATAAATAAAAAATATAATAAAATAAATTTTAATTTTTTATAGATAAAAAATATAAGAATATTTTCGAAACTTAATTTGAAATTTGCGGAAACTATAGATGACAAGAAAGTTTCAAAATTCCCATAAATCTTTCCTATTACACTGTTTTCTTATCTATTCACCTGTTAATTAACCAATTAAAAATATTAAAATATTTAAAATAATCGTAGTTTTTAGTTTATTTTTATTCATATTGTTATTGTTCTGTTATCAACTAATGCTTCCACCCAATAAGAAAAAATATTTTATATATTAAATAAAATTATTTTTTATTTTCTCTAAAATAGACAAAATTTAATTTTTTAGATTATTTTTGTTGGTAATTAGAATTATTTTTTGTTACTATTATTCTTTTTATCTATTTGAAAAAATAAAAAAAATATTTCTATCTATGTTTAAAAAATTGCTCCTATCTAATATATAAAATAAAAATAATTATTGAAACATATTGTTCTTTGTATGTTCGTTTTTTATTTATATTATTATTATTTTTTATGAGTTAATAATTTTAATATAAAAATAAAAAATAAAGTTATTTTAAATGTTGTAATATATATTTTTTTATTAAATAATTTATTTGTGTAGTTTACAAAGAGGAGAATAACTATATAAATAAAAGTAAATTAAAAATTAAAATTATTTTAGATATTGTACTATTTCTTATTGATGAACAAACAGTTAAATAGAGCACAACCCTATAACAAGAGAGTTTTGTGACAAATTTTACAAACTTTTTTCTATTTATGATTTTATTATTAGAGTTATGTTAGTTATATATCTAGTGTTATATAATGAGTAAGAGATAATTTTATTTTATGTTTAACTTATCTTATTTAAAATAGTTATATTAGATGTTTAATGCTTATAAATCATCTTAATAAATACAAATTATTCATTTTTTATCAATTATTTTTATTAAATATTAGAGCTAAATTTATTATTCTGAGCGTGTTTTATCGATTTTTCAACAACATGGTATACACATCATCAAAATAGACTTATTTATAAGCATGTTTAAGATAACTATTTTAATATAAGATAAGGTAAACATAAAACAAAATTATCTATAATTTATCATGTAACATTAGATATGCTTAATAACTAACTATAACTCTAATTATGATAGATAACTTCAACTGTATTATGATTGCCTTCTACAGATTTTTTATAGTTTTTCTGCTGTATTGTAGATGCCTTCGTACACCAACTTCTTTAATGTTGGTTGTTGACATTACTATTGCTAGGTTGTAGTTGTCTTTTATAGGTTTTCTATAGTTCTATTCAAGGTTATCAAAAACGTGATTTTAATTAAAATCGTTTTCTATTTAAAAAAACGGAACATAAAATCGAAACGTAAAAACGGAACGTAAAAACAGAATTTTTAATAATATATAAATAATAAAATATTTAAAATATTTTTATAAAT
>JAVXUL010043520.1:0-10899 GCA_035590515.1 Trichilia minutiflora
TTTAGAAAGTCACTGTAATTAATTCTTGTAAATTAATTTTGGGTTCCTCTTCACCTGTGATAAGAAGAACTGTTGTATTGGGTTGCACTTCACCCATTTAAAACAAAGTCGTTTTGTGAGATTGCCCTTCACCCGTGAAAGAAGGAGTTATCTTGGATTTCACTTGACCTATAAAAATAAGTTGTCAGTGATCCTCGGTGTGAGTGGATTCAATCGAAAGAGTGAATGTAGACGGATTATCAAACCACTATAAAAATTGAGTGTTGTAACTCTGCATTTTTATTTTCTTACTCTTCATTCATTGCACGAGTATTTTAATTTTTAATCTTAAAATTTTTAATCTCCAATTCACCCCCTCTTGGAGTTTTCCAATCGGGACTTCATGTTTAAGTTATTGAAATTAGTGCATTAGTGTAACAAGTAATGGTCTAAAGTACTTTACCTCTATGAAAATCTCATAAGTTCTTTACAATTTGATATATTAATTATATGCTGCAGCTCTCGACCTTTAGGAAAATTTTAAAGTGAAACCAATCATCGGTGCATAAACATCAGATGAAAAGATGTCATCCTCATCTATAAGGATATCTTTCCTGGCAGGTTTGATTTCTTTCAGAGGAGGATGTTCATATTTCTTAAAGCACAACCATTTCAGCCTCATCTAACGATGATCAGATTTATTGTTGAATCTTTCAACTTATAAAAGAACCTAATTATTCTTGCGTGGGGTACGTCATTGGATTTTTAGTGGGATTGAAGAAAGTTGTAGGACAAAGCCAATTTTATCAATTTATAAAAATAAATTTATAACTTTTAATATAATTAATTAAACCATTCCATTATTCAATTGATGAACTTCTAATTCTTTAAGATAAAAATCGTAAAATAATTACTTGACATACTATATTTGTGATTACATACCAAAAGAAAAAAAAAATACTCACTACTTGCTAGTTTCTATATTACTAGTTACATCTCACTCTTTTGAGAAGAAGCGATTATGTAGCCTACCTAAGACAGAGCAAATCAATATCTTCGATCATATGATTGGATAGCAATATTGTCTTATGTTGTTATATATATGTCACCTGTCTAAATTTTGGACCTTAATACTATTAATAATATTATGAATATTATCTTCATTTTCATACGAATTTATTTTCTTTGAAGACTCAAATGGAAAAATGAATGGATCTTTTAAAGTTCTTGTCTATCAAGTATATATGTTTATATCAATGAGTACTCTATTATGACGTAGTGGAAGTCTTCTATATACCTATTGCTTTGGGAATGAATACTAGAAAAATAAGACTGACAAAGTTTTCACTGATTTTATGAAGAATACTGAAAAATTGTACATAATTCAAAAGAGAAAATTTTTATTCCAAACAAAAAAACTCTTAGTTTTAGGGTTACACATCCATATATAGATAGAAATTATAATTCTAGAAGGATTAATTCTAAATTACCAAAAGTAAAAAAAATAAAAAAGTTCCTGAATGATATTTTTTTTTCATTTTCTCTCTGATCTTGCATCTAGAAACAAGTTATAGTAGGATTTAAATTAAGAAGTCTAGCACCTATCGTGATTTGCAACTCATCTTGTTGATGATTCCAAAACAAGTTAGGTTTTAAGTCCGGTGATAAGTCATAAGCCTGACTTTGTTTGATTTCAAATTCAAAATAAGTCAGGCGCTAAGTCATGTGTATAACTTTTTTGATCACCTTCTAAACTCTACATTCGAGTCTCATGGCTCCATATACTCTTACGCGGCTTGCTTCACATCACCATGACTGTAATAACATATATGTTAGCTTAAGGACATTTTGTCATTTTATCCATGAGAAGTATTTTTGTCTTCTTCAAAAATACGTGCCTAGGTGTTAATTATCACATTATTCATCTCGTATGAGTGTGTAGTAACTGATTTATAAGGTATAAATATAAGTATATGATTGGGGTGTTAATTGAGGCGTGAAGTGAATAGAAATGGGCTGGGGGGTGAGTACCGTATGAAATCTTGTAACTGATCATTCAATTTTTATTAATTGTTATTGATATAAATTTTGCTTGATTTTGAGTATTTATGAATGAATTTCATGTTTGTTGGCTGTTTATGTAGGTTAGGATTGATTTAACAAAATTTCTTCGAATTAGCGGTTGAGTACTAATTTTGTATATTGTATGAAGATTTATCTATATCTTAGTGTGTACTCATCAGAAATTCAGAATTGAATAATTCAAGTTGCGTTAGAAATGTGACTCCAAGACGAAGAACTTTTATGAAGAAATCATTTGCATTTGAAGTTTTTTAGAGAGTCAAAATTAAGCTTGAATCAGAGCTATTATAGCAGTCCAGGAAGAGAAATAGCAAATGGGCACTATTTAGACAGAGAGCATGGTGCCCCGACCTCATATACTAATGCCCTGACACTTTTTCTACTGGAAAAACACCAAAATTCTAGAAAGCATAGCACCTTGACGCCCAAGGAGTGGTGCCCCAACGCACGACGTGATGAATTTGGTCCTTGTCTAATCCGGATGTCATGAGAAAGGGAAACAATTGTTATAAATATGGGAGATTATTAACCTAAAGGAGGGGGAGACATTTTTCTAAGGTTTTTAATCTCTTTTAAAGATTTTTCTTGAAGACTTTTGGCTATCATTCCAGAGAGAAGATCAAGTGGCAACACGAATGAGATATGGAAGGACTCCATTAGTTAGTTTTTCTTTCTTATTATTGATGTTTTTATGATTGATCACCATAAGAGCAAGGTTAGGATTTGTGAGAAGAACTGACAGGTGAATTACAAACTAGGCACTAGAAAAACGAATATGAATAATTAATTAAAGAAATATAATTAGTTATTTATGACATTGTGAGTTAACTGAAACTTAATGGGCTTGATTAATAATTGAGAGAACAACGAGTGATCATTATTAATTACGTACAGTGTTAATAAGTCGATAGAAAATTAATGTGATATTTGAGTTAACGATGTTCAAAATTAAATTGTTCTTAATTATATTTCAGTAGTACTTAAGAGGTGAACCTGGATACCCTAATGTGTACGTTTATTATTTTTTAGTAAATTATATTTGTTTTGTTAAATTTAGATTATTTGCATTTATTTTATTCGGATACTCTCAAAATTCAAGTTCTTGGTATATAATTGGTGAGTTGTTCCCTTGGATTTGATACCTTAGAATATTTCCAAGTTTATTACTACGATCGACTCTGTGCACTTGTAGAAATTCCCGATCATTTCTGATCTTTAGAAAATGAGCAAGCAAATATTTGCTTGATGGGAAAGCTTAATAATGAGGTAAATTCTTCAAAACATTTCTCATCATACTATGATACATGTTTGAGTAGTAATGATGATCTCTTACATGATAAATTGGTAAAGTTATATAAAGAACTACGTTTTGATTTTGAAAAACTATGTATGAAACACAGAGACATTAAAAAGAAAAAATCATTGTCATTAAAGTAAAATGAATCACTAGAATTGAAAAATAGTGAGTTGGAAAAGAAAGTTGCATGTTAATATGAGAGCAAATTAAACATGTTAAAGAAAGAAAATATGGAATTGAAAGATAAGATATATAAAATGAAAGGAATGCTAGCTAAATTCATATGAGGAGTGAAAGTGTTAGATAGATTGCTTGGTAGTCAAAGATTAGTTTTTGACAAGGTTATAACAGGTTATAGGCTAGAAATTAAACAAAATATTTTCTCAAATTATTTTGTAAAATCTTTCAAACAAATAAGTTCTTTTATTGTGTGCCATTATTATTCTAGGAGAGAATATTATAGCAACATATGTGCTATTAAGAAAACACCTATAAAGGTCTAAAATTAATTTGGGCTCTAAACGGTTCATTAGTAAAACCAAATGTAGTTGCCAATATGGAAAGGGTTCCAAAGTCTAAAGCTAACTTTTATGGACCCAAAGTTAAATGGGTACAAAAATAAATCATTTATATTTTGTAGGTACCACATATAGAGAGTATTAAATATAACAGGAGATTGTTATTGGATAATGAATGCTTAAGGCACATGATAGAAGGCAAGAAGCTATTTTTGCACCTAGCAAAGAAGAAAGAAAGGGATGTGATTTTTTATGACAATAGCCACAAAAAAGTACTTGACATTGGTGCGATTGAGATAAAAAATGTTAAAATTAATGATGTACTTTATATTGGTTGTGTCACGTTCTGACCCTAGTCAGCCTCGTGGTAATCGCCGTGAATCCTAGAAGTACATCTTATCACTTAGAATGCACCCCTAGGACTCGCAAGGTATTAGTACCTGTTTTCAAACTCATTTTCAAAAATAAGATAAAATAATATAATATAGAAGATTTTCAATCGTACAAGTATCAATATTTATATTTTCTTAAAATACAATACAAGTTATTCCTAGCCAAACCAAATACATAAAATCACTTTATTACAAATATTTTTTCGTACAGTGGACCATAATGTAAAAACTTAAGTCGAGTACCTGAAAACTATATTGAAGTTTCGCTTCAGCTATGCTATACCGCGCCCGACTACACTAACCTGAAATGAAAAGTGAGGGGTGAGTATTTGGGAAAATACTCAGTGAGTAAACAAATACACAAAAACAGAAATTAGAGGCCTATACATTATTTACGAAAAATCCTTATAATCATAAAATTAAGCATAATGAGATATGGTATCATATACATGTCTAGAAAACCAATATAACATCAAATATGTATATCCCCTCGGTCTATAGGATCCTATCTACTCCCTCAAAATTGTATGGCTAATCCGCAACCCTGGTTGAGGATGTGTGCCTATGTATAATATCCCTCGATCTATAGGATCCCATCCACTCCCTCGGAGCTGTATGGCTGATCCGTAACCCTGATTGGGATACTATCATATCAGTATAAGGCTAGCATGCTTTAGCCTGGACATGTGGATTCCATCTATCCTACCTTAGACTGTATGGCCAATCCACACTCCTAGGTCTATTGGATTTCACCCACTCTACATGAGCTGTATGGCCAATCCTCACCCATATATAATCAATAACATGACATACAGAACTGTAAATCAACGTTAATGGCACATCAGGGCAAATTAAATAACTATAGGCTCACAAGGCCAACAACATTATTTGTGACTCACAAGGCCAAAACAGTAAAATAAGACATGTTGGCTCATAAGGCCAAATCAATGAGTATGGCACCCCGGCCATTACACTCAATTATGCCAGATTCACAAACACATATAGAATTGGCCTCCGACCTCAAAATCATAATAACAAATATACACATTAGGCCTCCGGCCTCACATTCATAGCAATCCAAGTTTCACAATAAACCTATCTCTATCATAAACAAGGGGCCAACCCGGCCACCACACAATAATATACATCCAATGCCTCCTCATTTCAGTTATGTATCCATATACATACATTCATATTTTATGCTATACTAAGCATAATTATTATCATAGTTAATAAAAACTGAGGTGAAGGGAAGAAATGTGTTCACTCACCGTTTTAGGGTAGGAAACCACCCTCTTAGTATCCTCCTCGCGACAGAGATTCACCTGTCTCAGCTATTGTACTTGGATACACATATAAACACAGATTCAACAATCTGTCATAATGTGCATGCATGATGCAATGCATGCTCATACTACTCTTGCACTCCTCTCTCTCTCTCTACACATACAACCCTATGAAACCCTGTTTTATTTATAATTTTCTCATCAATTCCAACACTAATAGCTATCAAAGCCCTCTAATTTATCAATACTGATGATAAACGAGAAAATCCTCAATTTTTATTGTTTTATGAACAATATTTGAGCTATATATTCTTAAATCTATGTAAAATAGTAGCTCAAAATAGAGAGATAAGGTGAGGGATCGACTTATTCGAACTGGTAGATGAGCTTAGAGTCCCTTTTTAGCTTGAATCTCTCTTTGGCTACTGTTCATTATACTTTTTCTCCTCATAAATCCTCACGATCTGACGGATAAAATTTTGATCAAAGGAGATTTCTGGGTTCTGATGTTGGTTCTGAGTTCATAGGAATCAAAATGGCAGAGTTTGGTAGAGAAATGGGAGAGATCAATTTTCACAGTTGAGAGAACTGGTTTTATCAAAAATAAAGAGAGAGAGAGTGAAACGAGAAATGGGGAAGACAATCCCCAACTCGCGTAAATAGGCTGTAAAATCGCTCAAAGATGTCGATACCTTTCATAAACGTACCGATACTTTTGGCTTTATGCCTATAATGTATCGATACCTTTCCTCAACGTATCGATACATTTGGTTATTTACTGTTTACTAAGCCTGTAAGGTGTCGATACCATCCTCAATGTATCGATACATTTCATCGTAAAAAGACTTCATCTCCGTCACAAGCGTGTCGATACCTTTGCCAAGGTATTGATACATTTGGCACTGTTATAATTCATAATGTTTGTAACGTATCGATACATTTAGCCCATTACTGTTCATCATACTTTCAACGTATCGATACATTTGGCCTTCAACTCTGAAAGGTGTCAATACCTTTCTCTAAAGGTATCGATACCTTTGGCCTTACCCTCAATATATCGATACCTTTCTGCAATTAAAGATGATTTTGGGGTCAAAAATCCAATTCTTTCTCATAGACTCATATTTTATACCACACATCTTCTTCCAAAATGAATTCAAGTTATCACACCCTCTCACACATGATATAAACACTACTACTTGCATGGAAACTCATAAGAGTTTTACAATAATGCCCATAACCCTAAGGGATGGGTTTCATAGGTTGACTGAAATATAATTTGTTAAGTATATCTCAATTATATGATAATGGATTTAATATTGTATTTCTTAAAGATTTATGTGATATGATTGATGCTAATAATAAGAAAGTCTTACGTGCTCTTAGAATTGGTGATGTATATATGATTGAGTTTGGTAGAATTGATGTTATGAATGCCATGTGCTTACAAGTGTTATGTGATAACTTCTGGTTGTGGAATAGAAGATTAAGTTATTGCAGTAAGGACCTCATTAGCAAATCAGGTAGACATGGGATATTAAATGACCTTTCTAATCTTAAGTTTATCAAAAGTAAAAAATGTAAACCATGTCAAATGGGTAAACAAGTGAAAAACTCATTTAAGTCTAAGAATGTTGTGTTAATATCCAAACTCTGAAAACTTATTTACATAGATTTGTTTGTGATAGTGATTAAGCATGCTAAGCTAACTTAGGGTTTATAGATTTCAAACTTTGAAAATCTTGTATTTTAGTCTAAATTACTTAAAACAAAGCATTTAAACACTAGCCTTTAGTGTCTAATTGATGAAGACAACTCTAAAATGATGAGATCTCAAGAGAATAAAACCCTAGAGCTTCCTATCTTGCTTGGCTGAGCACATTTAAAGGGGAAAGAGAGTTTTTTTTTTTTAATTTAACATAATTATCAAAAATCATTAATAAAATAGAAAAAGAGCTCTATATATACTATTTACCATTTTACTAAATAGACAAGGACAATATTAAAAATGTTTAATGGATCCCAAAATTTATCCAACAAACTTTCTAGCAAAAAAAAACACAGTAAATTTATATAAAGGGCCCTATACTTTATAAAAATTATAAATTAACCCCAAATTCGATCAAATCAATTTTGATCAAATTTATTTTAATTTCTTTATTATTTATCAACATAAATAAAATATTATAACTTACTCTAAGTCACACTTGGGTCAATTATAAAGCTCTCTCTCTATAGATACACTATATAACTTGTAAATAGTTTAGATGTTTCCACTAAATATTATTTTTGAGAGTGCTAGCTCTCTTATGGATAATATTTACTCTCTCTAATACCAACTAGAAAAGCTAGTTAATGGTTATGCCCTTGATTCACTATAGAGTTAGCTGTGAGCCAAAATCGATCTTATCAATTTCATTTTTAACTCTTCGAATACTCAACAATCATGGTTAACATTTAGTAATATGTCATAGTTCTTAATCTACTATAAAGTAAGTCTTCATCGAACATTTTAAGACTGCTTAAACATTCTGTATAAATAAATTTTTTCATTCGTCTAATCCCAATCGAGTTATGGCTCACGGGTGGCAAAACCTCTGAACTCAATTTCTTCTGAGATTTTTGGTTCCAATGCTCTGAACTTATTATCATAAAACTCCTTCATATAATAATTAGTCGCTTTGGCCAGAAACTTATGTTTCAGGTATCTATCAAAATCCAACTAGAAACTCTAATTCAAATCGAGTCAATGAAAACTCAATTCTCTATAAGAGTCAATGAATCCCATATCTAATATCTATCATTTTTTAATATAAACAACATATGACCAAAAGTTATGGTCATTTAAAATAACAGTCCTCGATTGAGAAAAAAGAAAGAAGAAAGTATCAATACACATAAGTTGAAGTATCGATACTTGACACTAGAGGATTGAAGGTGTTTATATGTCACCCAGAAGTATCAATACGTTGACATGTAAATTCTTATCATAATATACCAAAGACAAGGAAGGTGTCGATACCTTATGAACTGTAGTGAACAGTAAAAACCAAAGTATCGATACATTGAGAAGAAAGTATCGACACTTTAAAAGTCACTGTAGATAATGAAGAAAGGTATCGACACTTTAGGATGCAAGATAAACTTGAAATTCAACTTTCGACTAAAATTATTGATATTTTGGGGAAGGTGTTGACATCTTTCAATGTAAGAAGGCGAAGTATCGATACCTTGATAAGAAGTATCAATATTTAGGGGCATGTCACACTTTAGTGTGCTTTTAGGAGGACATTTTGATCATTTCACAACTCTCTATATATGACCAACAGCTGCTCATCTTTCCAATTCTTCTTTTTTCTCCCCATCTGTAATTTTTCTCTCCACTTTCATATCTGAACCAAAAATACATCGAAAGATGATGAGTTATTGCTGATGGACAGGAGAATGAAGAAAATGTTTAGTAGAGACAAAGGCAGAAGAAAGAACTGGAGAAGAAAAGAATTTCATAGAGGGGAGAAACCAGAAAAATTCAAGAAGGACAAGGAGAAAGATAAAGAAAAAGAGAAAGAGATAATCTGCTATGAGTGCAAGAAACCTAGACACACACGTCCAGAATGTCCTTTGAGAAAGAACAAGAAAGATTGGAAAAAGAAGAAAGCCATGAAGGTGAATTGGGATGAATCATCATAAGGAGATAGCTCTTCTGCATCAGATACTGAGCATACCAATTTGTGTCTCATGGCCAAAAAGGATGAAAAGGTACTTTCTAAATCCTCATTTGATTATTATAACATATGTTCAGATAGTGAAAATGATATGATGAATGATGAGTTAATGGAATTATATGACAAATTAAAATTTGATTTCGAAAAACTCTGTGTTAAATACAAAGAGAACAAATAGATATGTTGTCTACTAACAAAAGGAAAATGAGTTGCTGAAATCAAATGAAAATGCTTGTAAGTGTGACATAGAGATAAAAGCAGAAAATGCCAAGAACTTATAATTAAATCATGAGAAAACTAGGCTAAAAAGGATTTTAGCTGAGTTTACTCTAGGAAAAGATGCATTAGATAAATTGTTGGGCAGCCAAAGAATGGTATTTGACCGGGCTAGAATTAGTTATAGACCAAATACAAAATAAAAGTCATATTCAAAATATTTTATCAAAACATCTAGACAAATGAGCACTCATCATGCAGGTCATTATTGTGGTCGTATAGGACACCATATTAACAAATGCTCTATTAGGAACCAAACTTACAGAGGTTCAAAACTTATTTGGGTTCCTAAAGGTTCTAAGGTTGATGATGCTGCTCCAAAATCTAGAACTAAGATTTATGGATCCAAAGTTAAATGGGTACCGAAGTAAATGAATCTCACTCTTACAGAAGGAAAAACAGAAAAGTTTAAATGAGGAAGTCAAGTGGTTTGTTGACAGTGGATGCTCAAGACACATGATAGGAAACAAGAAACTTTTCATGCATCTCTCTAAGAAGAAAGGCAAGGATGTGATCTTCGGTGATAACAGTAGAGGCAAAGTCACTGGGATTGGCATTATTGAGGTAAACAACATCAAAATCTCTGATGTGTTGCTAGTTAATGGTCTGAAATACAATTTGCTTAACATATCTCAACTATGTGACATAGGTTATTATGTGAGATTCTTAAAAAATGGTTGTGATGTTTTTGATGATGCGAATAAAAATATTTTGCATACTTCTAGGACAGGGGATGTCTATGTGATTGAGCTAAATAAATTGGTTGTTGAATCTTCTGTATGCTTACAAGTGATGCATGATGATTCTTGGTTATGGCATAGAAGATTAGGTCATTGTAACATGGTTCTTATTAGAAAACTATCTAGGCATAACATGCTAGAAGACTTTCTTAGTCTTAAGTTTGCCAAGGATAAGACTTGTAGACCATGTTAAAGAGGCAAACAAGTAAGAAGCTCATTCAAACTCAAGAATGCCTTCTCCACCTCAAAACCTCTTGAACTCATTCATATGGATCTTTTCAATCAAATAGAGTTGCATCACTTGGTGGGAAACACTTTGCATATGTCATTATAGATGATTATTCTAGATTCACTTGGGTGTTCTTCTTAGAAAACAAGAGTGACACCTTTGATGCATTTAGAAGAAAATTCAAAATAAACTTGATTACCATTTAGTGAAGATTAGGAGTGACCAAGGTGATGAGTGATGGAGGTGAAACCCGTTTCTGCTCCAAATTCGAGGTCACGACCATCGTATGGACGTGCGAAAAAGCCCCGAAGGATCGCCAGCTTGATATATGGAAACTTAAAATTTTCACAGGTTAAAACACAGAAAACATATATG
>JAVXUL010043531.1:0-10899 GCA_035590515.1 Trichilia minutiflora
GTTTACTCGGAAGTGTGAATAAGGGTATTTTTGTCCGAATTTTTAAGTCAAAGGTAAAAATCAACGACACTATTCAAGGGTTATTTTTGATTGGCAACCATGAACAGTGGCCATTTTTTATTAATTCCCAATTTTTTTTTGTCAATTTTCCTCTGGGCATTGGTTTTATATCCGGGCTCCGGTATTCACATGTTTGCCCCTTTTCGCTCCTTACAGGCGGTGGGTGGGTTACGTGGGTGTGGGTACATTTGGGGCGAAAGTTTCTACCTCTTGGGGAATGAAAGAACAGAAAATCCACAACATAGAGGAAGAATAAATAGTCCATCTGGAAACCAGTTTTGTTAGGGCTCTTGTGGTTTTACGTTGGTAGGTGTTGAAGATTTCATGATATTTTAGGGGGATGTGTTGGAGAGGAGGTCCTGGTGTCAAGATTTTAACTGTTTTAGTTGCAGTTGGATGTAGTTGGAATCATCTAACCAGCCTTAGAGTAAAGGTATTCTGGAAATCCTAATTTAAGCAGGAAAGGATTTGCAATCTCCTTTAGTTTACATCTGCTAATTGTTTTGTTTTTTGAACAAGTTTTCCCGCGGTTTTCAGTTCTCAGTTTTCCAGCATCTTTTTTGTTTTTCGTTTCACTTGGCCTGGGAGTGTATGAACAATCATTGCATGTGGTTTGAGAGTGTATGAATCAGTTTTATGCGATTTGATGGGCTTTTCTGTTTTGTTGGCGCAAATGTTGGTATAGGCTGCAGCTTGTGCTTTCATTCAACTTGTTTACTATTCACTTGTTTGTAATTATTTCCTGGCGAGATAAAACCTCTTTCTCTTGTCGCATGCATAAACATAAATTAAACATAATTTTTTTAGGATTATTGCGGGAGGTTCCAATCCTTAGACGTCTTATAGATGATTTACCTATTAATCGTAATTATAGATTCGATTCCTATAATTTTTTTTTAAGCGATTTAACCAACTAGGCCATCCCCTTGGCTTTCTTCAGTTTACACTCTCAGATGTAACTAAAGTTTGCATTGACATAGATGGATGTAAATCTACAGATGCTTGTTATCGTGGAATAGAGGAAGAATATTATGTGAATGGCGAATAATAAATGAAATTTTAACTGATGTTTCCAACAATATAGAATTCAGTGGAGGCTTCTGACAACGAATAGAAATTCAAGGGTCTCATAATCACTTTAGATATGTTTATAATTTAATGAAAAGAACATTGGATGTCCCTGAATCTGCCCAAGAATCTATTTTTAGAGCAATTTGCAATGTTAGAAGAGTATAAATATCAAAGAACTTCATATTCAGTAGGGCTTTGTGCTCCTTCCTGATTGACAGACCAAATTGTGGCTATGACTGACTAGCAATGCTCCTTCAGGTTTCCTCTCCAATACTGTCTGAATTCTCCAATGTTTTTGGAAATTGGTTTGGTCACTAAGAAAAGGAAGAAAACAAGAAAAAAATGAGAAATGATTGCTGTGCTGAATCTTGGGCTTTTGATACTATTGAGATTGGTAATAGGACGAAAGGAAAGCAATTTGACAAGAAAGTAATTTATCTATAAGAAGTTGTCAATGATTGATGTGACCGTGTTTCTTTATTTTTCTTGCTTGGTGATTTGTTGTGTATTTTGGTAAATGTATATCTCCTTTTCTCACACTACACATTTTACTGGTTAGCAATAATCTATTTATTTTGTAGTATTCAAGATGAGCTGCATAGATATTGTGGACTTATGTAATGATGATGAAGATGAACTAGTGGATGCAAAATCTAACAAGTTGGGGGCAGATCCTGTCGGGTCCACAATGCAACATATATACTACGGTAAAGCCAATACAGCTGAGCATTTGAAGTCCAAAAGCCAACATAGAAAACAAGATTCTGAAGAAAATAAAAGCTCAAATGTTTTAAGTGCTGTTCAAAGTAGCAATAGTGTATTGGAACAAGGGCAGTCACCAGTGGATGATACAGGCATCTCTTTTACATCATCTATATGTCCAACACCACTATGACGACAATTCTGGAAAGCTGGAAACTATGAAGACGGGTTTGGTTCCAAGGTCACAAATCAAAGTACGCAGCTATCATATGTTAATCTTTTGAATCTTAGGGGACATGTGTGGTGGTTTATTTTCTGGTTCTAACACATTTCTCTCTCAGACTTCTCTGTTAAATGATATTGATAAACCATCAGATGGATGTTTCTGCCCGCGAGTGTTTATAGGTGCTTGATTTAATGTTCACTGACCTTAACTTTTTGGTATAACAGATGGCAAAAACTTTTTACATGCGTACCCCATGTTTCTTCATTCAAATGCCATTTCCCATAGGTGGGTCTTTGGTGGTATGCCAGCTGATATATATATATTTTTTGCGTTTTACTCTTCATTTTATGGTGAATTCATCTTTCTGGTATTTAGAAATTCTATGATAGTTTGTTGCTCTTTACAGTTGTAGCAGAACTACTCAACAATGCAGTTGATGAGGTGATTATTCATTTGATTTGTTAAGCTTCTGTTCTGTTATTTTTGCTTGCTGGCCGTGGTCATATGAAGTGTTGGAATTAATTTGAATAAGAGTTTCAAATTTTATAGTGGGACATTTATAGAAGAGAGCTCTCTCTCTCGTCGGTGGAAAATTCTTTTAATCATTTTAGATTATTAATTTTATTTGTTCTAATATGTTAAAATTCAAGTTAATAGTTATTTAAAGTTTATCATTTTGTATACTTTTCCTAAATATTTTTCTTGGATTAATAAAAATTTGACAGCTTTATCTGTACGTTTGCTTAACATATTTTTACAGAAATAAATATCAATATTGTCAAAATCAAAAGACATGATATTTCAAATCAGATTTATTTTCTGTACATTTCATTGGTGGCCACTTTTTGCTGCCTGTTAATCACACCGGGTTTTGAAATGTTTTCACCTTTTATGTCAAACTACTATATGATGATTTCTTCATGCTTGCATTTCACAATACACTTGTTTCTTAATTGGATAGATCCAAAATGGGGCCACTTTTGTCATTGTAGATAAAATCACAAATCCAAGATATGGAAGTCCGGCATTATTAATTCAAGGTATTGCATATGACTTAGCAATCTTGAAACCATAATTTCTATTGTGTGGATTGGATTTTGTTATAATATCTAATATCTATGGGAAATGCATCACCTAACACTTGTGCATCGGAAATCTGATTCTGTGCAATTAGATGACGGAGGTGGAATGGATCCTGAAGCAATGCGACAGTGTATGAGTTTTGGATTTTCAGGTAAAAATTCAAAATCAGCGTTTGGAAAATGTACCACTCTTTTGTTCTCGGTCTCCAAATTATCATGGTTTTGCTGTTTCGTATTTACTGCTTGAGTTGTGGGTTTTCAGATGGTAATGGCTTCAAGACTAGCTCTATGAGACTTGGGGCAGATGTTATCGTATTCAGCCCCTGCCTATACAATAGGTTGGATTTTGATATGATAATCCTGCTGTTACCTTGTGCATATCAGCTTCTTCTTTTTTTTTTTTTTCCCCTTCTGTTTTTTGTGGTGTTGACTATGTATCAACAGACCTTTGTTTTGCATATGTCACAGCAAACTAATTTGTGATATGAGATGGATCTTTAATGACAAACTTCTACTGTAATTTTCTTCTAAAAGTTAGTGGTAATTATATTTTCCTTAGGCTCAAGTTGATATTGTGATGTAGTAGCTTTTAGGCCACAATTTCTGTGGTCGGAAGCTCTAGATGTTAAATGTTAAAATGTGAAAATGGCATCCCACTAAAAGTTGGCAATATCAAATATATTTTAAGCTTAGCGTTGAAAGCATATTAGAAGCACCACGATCCCAAAAGAATCCTTATTTTGTAATGACTCACTCTCTTTCTATTTTTAAGGTACTCCTTTCAAAAGATTTGAGAGAGTTAGTTTTTTTATTGCTTATTTTATCCCTCAAGTGATAGAATTGAATATTTTACTAAGTTTAAAGCCATGTTGTATGATTGTGTATTGGTATTCACAATTCACCACTAGAAAGTCATCAGGCTTTTAGCATGGAAACCAAGCAAATAATGAGCTAAGATTATATTTAGTTAGTTTTTTTTTTTGATAGAATGTGAGGGAAATTTTAAAAAGATCTTGTTGAATCCAGACCATGAGCTGCAGTTTTTAAGATCAAATATTTCAGACCTGGAATCCCATTGAATATGAAATTTTATGGTGTGCAAGGCTCCAAAGAATGTGATCGTGAACATGCATCCTTTATGTTGACTGCTTTTCTTGCATGAATTAATTGAATATTGCTTGATTTCTTTTATTCTTTTTGTAGGATGTT
Organism: Trichilia minutiflora; assembly: GCA_035590515.1. Lineage (NCBI taxonomy): Eukaryota > Viridiplantae > Streptophyta > Magnoliopsida > Sapindales > Meliaceae > Trichilia > Trichilia minutiflora. Next base: position 4,351 of record JAVXUL010043531.1, read on the forward strand.
TGTAACCTTTTTTTTTTCCATCCATTTATAATTAGTTCTTCCTAATTTTTTGGCAGTTTTATTTAGACAATTTCAATGCCATGATTTTAGCTAGTCATTAATTTATTATTTTTAGTCAGAATTGGCCATTGAGATTCGTACCTTATTGTTTATTGCATGAGCAGGACCTCGACTCAAAGCATTGGTCTTCTGTCTTATACATTCTTGACACAAACCGGTCTTGACAGGATTGTAGTACCGATGGTGAGTCTCTTCTGTGTAGTGAAGTGTCTCTTACCTCCAATTCCTGCCTTGATCTTTTTGTCCATTGCAGGTGGATTACGAGTTTGACTCATCAACTGGCACAAGCGATGCATGGTAGAGAACATTTTACTTCAAATCTTTCTCTACTGTTGCAGTGCTCTCCTTACTCGTCAGAAGCCGAGCTTTTGAAGCAAGTAAGATTCTATAGTTCTTTCTTCTCTAAGGATGAATGCTTATATATTTGTTCAGCTGTGTAAGAAGTTTGCATCTTCCTCTTCTAATAAATAAAGCCTCTTTCATCTTCTAGTGACGACCAGTTGACAGCATATTCTCCTTTATCCTCACACACTTGATTTGTTTTCCTCTTCCCCAAATTCTATGCCCCTAAAACTTGAGCAAAATTTTTTCTTTACTTAAATCAGTCAGATTCTTGGATGCAATTTGATCTTTTTTTTTTCCTCTTGTTATTATTCTTTTTTCTGTATGTTGCTGATCACCCAGTTTGGTATGCATTTACTTTAACAGTTTTGTTTGATGGATTGTATATAAGTTTCACTCTAGCTATTAGCTTCAGTCTATCATGATGCTTTCTACTGCCACACACCTTTCATATTGGTTCTCTCAAGAACAATGAGACAGATGTCGAATTTTGATGGGATAAGAAAGACAGATTTGACAAGGATTTTGTCATTCTGATGAGTGATGAAAGATATCCCTTTGCTAAGACTAAGAGCATGGGGTTTATGTCACATACTACCGCAAGAATAAGAAGAAGTTTGTTATTTGGAAGAATGAGCTGGAAAGTAGCTAGTATTTCAATTAAAGGAATGATTGTTATTTTGTTATACATTCTGTTATGATATCACTATTATATATCGTAAAGCATGTAATGTACAGAATTATGAATGAATTACAATCATTGTCTCTCTCCCTTTCTCTCTTTCTTCTCTCTCTCCTCCTCTTCTCTTCTCTACTCTTCTAATCTTCTATTCTCTGTTTCTGCCTTTCTGCTGTATTGGTACCTTACACTGGTATCAGAGCAGTGATTTTGCCCCTGTGGAATGCATTTCTAAATAACTGAAGATGAGCCGAAGTACAAAATATAACCAAACACCATTAGTTGAAGACCCAAAAGCGATTTTGATGGAGGAACAAATATTGGCACTCGGCCAAAGGATTGAGATGATGAACTCCGATTATAATGCTCGATTTGAGACGTTCCAGAAGGAACAATAGCGTTTACACGAGCAAGTACGCAATGAGCAGCAATGAATGCATGACCAATCGAAGAATGAGCAGATTAAGATTAGCAGTCAATTGAACCAGTTGTTGCAGATGATGCAAGGAGGTGACAAGGGCAAAGAGTCAGCACAGGTAAATCCCACTCCTCCTTTAACCCCTGTTGATTCTCAGGGAATCCTGCCACTACCTCGTGAATATGGAGTGGGAGAAGCGACCCATATAGAAGTGCAAGGGCGTGGGTATTTGAGTAGGTTGTTACCTAAAATGGATTTGCCAGTGTTTGATGGGCGAGATTCTGAAGGATGGCTCCGGAAATATAGTAAATACTTTGAGATCTACGAAGTTCCTAATGATAAGAGGGTTGATTTGGCAAGTTTATACTTGACTGAGATGAGCAAGTAGAATACTAGTTTACTGGATGGAAGAAAAACAATGAAAATGGGACTTGGGATACATTTTCAATAGCCATATAAGGGTGTCTAACGGGCCTGAACCGGCGGGTCTGGGCCGGTTCGACGGTTCCATGAAACTGGAACCGGCCCGGCCCGGAAACAGTAACGGTCCAGGCCGGGTCGGTTCGTCAAACGGTTCCGGTTCCGGTTCGGTTCCAGTTCCGATCCGGTTTCGATTCCGGTTCCGGTTTTATTAATTTTTTAATTTATAAAAATATTTTTAAAAGAATATTTAAATTAAAACATTTTTTAAAAAAATTTGACCCGGGTTGAACCGACGGTCCGGGCCGGTTCAACCCGCCGGTTCAACCCGGTGCCAAACCGCCGGGCCCGAAACGGTTCCGGGCCCGTTACGGTCCGGTTTCGCGGTTTCGGAATTCCGGAACCGGACTGGACCGTCTATATTGGCCCGAAACCGGCCCAGACCGTGTGAACAGTGGTCCGGGCCGGTTCGGGCCCGATTTTTGACGGGGCGGGCCGGTTCGCAAGCCAACCGGCCCGTTAGACACCTCTACCACTACACAGCTAGCCACCAAATTAGAATTCCGTTCTTTAAAGTGAACCTCATATATTTAAAACAGCAAATGCTGACGAGACCATACTCCAAAGGATCTTCACAGCATTCACTTAAATACTGCCAATTTTCTTTTTCACAAAACTCCCACCCTAATCCTCCTTCCTTACAAGATCAAGAAATAACCTTCCAATTTACTAATGCCGTCCTTTTTCTTTCTCCATTACCCTCCCACAAAAGCATTAACTTTTCAAATTCAATCATAATTGGTATTGTATAAAACAATAATTAACAAGACAGCCCTAGACAAAGCAGGTTGCAGCAGATTATATCTATGTCATTTAGACTTATAAAAGTAAGTAATAGAAATAAATAAACCTTTTATGTGTTTTATGAGTTCAATGGCATGGCATACATTTATTAGCTCTTTCAGTATTAGCTACACATGTATAAAACTGTTACCTGTTTCTTTAGACTTATAAAAGTAAGTAATAGAAATAAATAAACCTTTTATGTGTTTTATGAGTTCAATGGCATGTCATACATTTATTAGCCCTTTCAGTATTAGCTACACATGCAGTTTTTACCCTGCCTTTACTATAAAATAGTTATCTGTTTCTTTAAACATGGAAGGCTTAATACAAATCTTTACACTAATATTTCAGCATCAATCAATATTTTTCCCAATCAAGCAATGGGCAAACCAAAAGTTCAAAAAGAACAATAGTATGCTCATGAATACCTTATAAAATGTGTTGAAAAGATTGCAAAGTAACTGAAGCGAATGAATGCTGGTTTCATGAAGCAACTCATCCTCTGAAGAGATTAAGCTTTCCCTTCCAGTATACCTCACATGATCGAAAATGGGAAACAAGACGCGATGAAAAATACTCTCCCAAAAAGGCGATGAGAATTTGCTACCTCTCTCATTCAACAAATCAAACAAAACTTCAAGCGCACAGTTTCTGACCTCCGGTCTTGGATCTGACGTCAGATCAGATAAACCAGCTAGCATTGGGAACCAATAATGCTCGGTCACATCAAAAGTTGCATCCGTTTCAACATCAATAGGTTTCAAATCTCCTCCCGGTATAAGCCCCTAAAATCCAACATCAATTGATGCCAGGAATTTTACTTGAGAAAGGAATAACGCAGGGGAAGAAAATTAAAAACATATGACATATCTATATAACAAAATAAATATTTCAAGTCTCCTTTTAGAGCCAAAAACTAAAGTAAATATATATAATAATATAGGGAATGTACAGCAGTTGATCTTTTGTTTTAAAAGCTACGGAACAATTTTTGACCATTAGATGAACGCTACTTCAATGGTTGGGATTTATCTGACATACCACAACTAATGTATATTGAGAACTCTAGATATTATACAATATTGTCCATTCTAAGTGCATTTATCAAATCATCCACAAGTAAAATATGTGAAAAATAGATATATATAGATAGATATAATGAGAATAAGAATAAGGTTGTCATACTAACCAATACATAGACGTATATTCCAAAACAAGTATTTTAACATGTAGTGATGTGTGACATATACCATAGAGTGTTTCCAATATGCCAAAACACAAGCAACTAGAAGAAGATGATGACAGCAATTTTTAAAAGCACACTCAAAACTCATAAAAATCAATTTGACTTAACATGGCAGTTACATTCTAGGATATAGTGCCTCCATTCTCTGTCATAGTGCTGCAACAGCAATATTACTTCAGAATATCCCAAAAAACCAGCACCCTAAGGAAATAAACTCAGCAGCTTGGAATACTTCCTAGAATGAAGAAGTAATGCAGGTAAATTTAAGTGATTTTCATTTCCAAATGCTGAACAAACAGGCATGCAAGAGAGAGCATCCAACAAGAAGAAGGTGTATTTATTCCAGCCAATGATAAAAATTTCTTGCCATGATGAATAAATACTCGTTCATAAGAGGAGGACGTGGCTCAAATTATAAATGAAGCCGACGACTAAATGACAAACCTCTGCCAAACGATCTTCACATATACGCAGGAGTGCAATGGCCTTCAAACTTATTCGGTGAGAACTTTTATTATTGGCAAACCTGATAAGACAGTTGACGCAGTCCATAAAACAATCTCCAACAACCTGATCAAAGTGTTCCAGTATAACTGCAAATGTCCTTGATGTCAGATTCACTTACATTTTTAAAAAAAAAAAATTTTAAATTAATTAAACATTATTAAAATTTAAAAAACCAAATAAATTTGTGTCAAGTATTGCTGGAAATAAAAAGGTAAATTCTTACCCTGCTCAACATTTTCAAATGCACTTTCAACAATTGATTCCAATTCATCATCTGCAGCAGCTGTGAAAATCATAAAAACACTATGCCATCCAGACTTGATGCTGCCAACTTTAGATTTTATCATCTGCAGTTTACACAGCATCATAAATACACATATCAAAGATTTAAATTCAGGGAAAGAAAAAAGATATAGCACCCAAGAAAAGCTACTCAAGTAAACATACTTGAACAATGCAGTCAACAATCAAGCTCCTTATGGTTTCATTTCGACTGTTCCGTATAAGAACAACAAACGGTTTAAGAATGTCATTTTGGAAGGTGAAATTGGTCAGTTCGGCACGCTCCAAATACTTCATACCAAGCTGCCTAAGAGAATCAATGGCATACATTGCAATTTTCTCATCATGATGACTTCCAGCAGCAATAAAATGGTTTGCCAGGACAGACCATATTCTAGCCCATACCTAGTAGAAACATCAGTGCCAACCTTTAAAATCTACAAAACTAAAATAGAATTGGCAGGAGAAAGCAAACATAATATCTCATTATGCAATGCAATCAGATAAGTTCACCATAATGTCAAATGACAGCTGACACAATGTCAATGTACACCTTTCAAAATGCCTATGTTCCATGGTACAAGTATCAAAATACAGATGAAAAATAATCAAATGTGCCACTGCATCAAGCAATTCTCTCATGATTTATTTGCCCATATAAGCGTGTATTAAGCACATACAAATACTGTAACCACAGGGCAGTCAAACAGCGAAAGGAGCTACCACCACATTTGGGCATCTCCCAGTCAAAACAACTGAAATTATAAATATCCACCAAATTTGCATAAATTTTTAACAGGCTACTGACATCTGGATCTATAGACAGGAGTCAAGCAACTATATTATGGACGCAGCTGAACAGAATAAAAGATTTGGAGCCTGAATAAAAGGAAAACATAGAAAAAGAAAAAAATGGCAACAAAACAGATAACATTATAATTTGGCAATAGCAGCAAACTAAAGCAAGTTGAGATGCAGTAAGACAATATCTTTGTTATTATCATGCAGCATCTCAAATTAAAACATGACTTGAGCTACAAGAAGCAACAAATCCTTCTCTCTCCATCCAAAGATTTCTAAAATAGCTGCATACTAACTTGTAAAATTAACATTACAGAATGAACACACATTTGAATGGGAAGTATAGGTATATCACATATACGGAGAAAACAGTTATAAATGTTCTGACCTTTGTGGAAACAAGGAAACTGGTAAGTAACATCACTAACATTATCGAGCAATTATCACATAATTTATAAATGTGAAAGGTATTTATAAATGTGAAAGGTCAATGTTTCTCCCTTAATTTTCTTTCTTCCTTTTTTGTACTTAATTAATCCTCAAGTTCACTTTTAAAGATGCCAAAAAGCATCTTAAATTATGAAAGGGTACCCTTCAGACTGAGCACGGCAAAATTACCATCTTAAATCTTCCTACCTTTTCTTCTTCGTGGCTAGGTAAGTGTCAGATAATATATGTCTTCCCACAAATAAATGTTAGTTATTCTTCATTAGTGTCCAGAGGCCTGAGCAACTAATTGACAAAGGCCAATTAACCAAAGTACATTTTGTGACCGCCCATAATATCTCAGCTAAGAACTTGTTGATTCAACTAACCCAAGGACAAGGCAATAGTGTGAGTAAATGAAGAAAATACCATCCGTATACGAGCCATATTGTAATAGCTGATCTCAACAAGTTTTTGCAGGCTGAAAACACGAGCTGGACTTTGCCTTAATTCTTCAGCTGA
>JAVXUL010043542.1:0-10899 GCA_035590515.1 Trichilia minutiflora
TCATTTTATTAATCATAAGATTTACAAGAGTTTTACAAATTTACAATCACTGATTACATCATGATTGGCTTTTAGGGTATACAACTCTTTCAATCTCCCACTTGCACTCAAAGCCAATCACCTCTATGACAAAGACCCATTTTCCTAAAATGTTCTTCGTGCATCTTCTGAGATAAGACTTTGGTGAATAGATCTGCGATGTTCTAGTCAGAGGACATTCTCTCAATGTGGATATGTCCTTGAGCTATAATCTCTCAAATAATGTGAAATATTCGTAATATATGTTTAGGTTTCTGATGAGACCTAGGTTCCTTGGCTTGTGCTATATTCTCATTGTTATCACAATACAATAGAATTGGATCTACAATGGTAAAACCACACCAAGTTTAGCAATGAACTTTTTTATCCAAACATCCTCCTTTATAGCTTCTAAAGCTTCTACATATTCTGTTTCTTTGGTAGAATCCGCAGTAACTTCCTGTTTGAAACTTTTTCAACTTACTGCTCCACCATTTAATGTGAATATATATCTTGAGGTAGATTTCCTATCATTTTTATCTGATTGAAAACTTTAGTCAGTGTAACCCTCAAGTATTAAGTCATGTCCTTCATATACTAAAAACAAGTTTTTAGTTCTTCTCAAGTACTTTAGAATTATTTTTACGGCTTTTTAATAACCTTCACTTAGATCAGCCTAATAGCTGCTTATAACACTTAGAGCATAGGCTATATCTGGCCTTGTACATAGTATAATATACATGATAGAACCTATTATCAAAGCATATGGTATCCTACTTCTGTATTCTCTCTCTGATTATATTTTAGAAGATAGTTTCTTAGAGAGAATTACTCCATGACACATCGGTATGTATCCTCTGTTGAAGTTTTCCATGCTAAACTTTTTTAGCACTTTATCTATGTACGTAGACTGGGATAATCCTATTATTTTATTAGATTTGTCTTAATAGATCTTTATCCTCAATATGTAGGATGCTTTTGCCAAGTCTTTTATGGAGAAATTAGATGACAGCCAAATCTTTACTGATTGTAACATTTATATATCATTCTCAATGAGTAGCATGTCATCCACATACAAAACTAAGAATATCACTTTACGTCCACTAACCTTCTTGTAAACACATGGATCATTAGAGTTTTTGATGAAATCAAAATCTTTGATTATCTTATCAAAATGCATGTTCTATGAACGAGAAGCTTGCTTAAGTCTATAAATAGACTTCTGTAGCTTGCATACTTTGGTGACAGTTTTAACAGATATAAAACCCTTAATCTATGTCATATACACATCCTCTTTCAAATAACCATTAAGGAAGGCAGTTTTAACATCCATTTGCCATATCTCATAATCATAGTATGAATCTATAACACGTAAAATTCGAATGGATTTAAGCATGGCTACCGGTGAAAATGTCTTATCAAAGTCAATTCTTTATCTTTGATGAAAACCTTTTGCTACCAGCCTTGTTTTCTAAGTCTCTTCTTCTCCATTTACACCCAATAGGTATAATATTTTCAGGTGGATCAACCAAAGTTTATACTTGGTTAGAGTACATGGAGTCGATCTCGAATTTCATAGCTTCAAGCCATTTGTTTAAGTCAATATTAGTTATCGCCTCATTGTAGGTTATAAGATCCTCATCAGTAGTGAGGAAGACCTTAGAACCACCTTCACTATGATATCTAATATCTATCAGGTGGTCTTGATATCCTAGTCGACCTATGAATTTCAGTGTTTACAGGTTTCTAAACAGACTCTTTTAAAGTTTGAGTGTTAGTCTGTGGTTGAAAAATTCTAAAAATTTCCTCAAGTTCTATTTTATTACTATCATTTCTATCTTTGAGAAACTCTCTCTCTCTAAGAAAATAGCATGCTTAGAAATAAACACAATTTGATCTTCAGCATAATAGAATTGGTATCCAACAGACTCTCTTGGATACCCCACAAAATTACATCTAACATTCCTACTCTCAAGTTTATCTGGTTTAAGCCTTTTTACATGGGTTGGACAACCCCAAACTTTAACATACTTAAAGTTAGGCTTTTTTTCTTTTCATATCTCATATGAAATTTAAGACACTGATTTTGTAGGAACTCTGATCAAAATATAGTTAGCAGTTTCAAGAGCAACTCCCCAATGGAACACTAGAAGCTGTGCATTGCTCATCATAGAATGTACCGTATCTAATAAAGTACGATTTCTTCTTTAAGATACACCATTCAACTGAGGTGTAGATGAAAGAGTCCATTGGGACACAATTCTCTGAGCTTTGAGATAATCTAAAAATTTATGACTTAAGTATTCTCCTCTACGATCTGATCGTAGAGTTTTAATACTTTTTCCAAGCTAGTTTTTCACTTTATTCTTATATTTTATGAATTTCTCAAAGGCTTCAGATTTGTGTTTCATCAAGAACATATATCCAAACCTAGAAAATCCATTAATGAATATAATGAAATAGGAATAACCACTTCGAGCATGTGTCGATATTGGCCCACATACATCTATGTGAACCAAAGATAGAACATCTAATGGTCTATCACCATGTCCAACAAAAGGTCATTTGGACATTTTACCCATAATACAAGATTCATAAGTTTGAAATGATTTATAATCATTTGTATCCAAGTAACTCTCATGAATTAACTTGTGTAATCTTTTCTCACTAATATGACTTAGTCGACAATACCATAAATAAGTTATATTTATGTTATCTCCTTTTCTCTTACTAGTATATTCAACATACAAAATAGTACTGAATACATCAAGAATGTACAAACTATTACATAATGTACCATTATCAAATAACATATTATTTAGTAATAATTTACAACAATTATTTTTAAAATATAGTTCAAAATCGATCTTATCAGACTTTGATATAGAAACTATGTTCTTTATAATAGTAGGTACATAATAACAATTATACAAATCCAATATATTCATATTATAACAGTAGGTACATAATAGCAATAACTCTTACTCCATTGTCGACACACATCTGAATCTCATCTTTCTGCAGTTGTCTAAGATTTGTTAAAACCTGCAAATCATTACAAATATGAGATGTACATCCAGTATCTAATACCCATAAGAAACTATTTCTTTCTGACAAATTAATTTCAATGACAAACATACCTGTAGAGCCTAAAGCAACTGCTTGTTTCTCCTTTGCCTTCATTGTAAGATACTGCTTGTAATTTTTTTTTCAGTGCCCGTCCATTCCACAATGAAAACAGGTGCCTTTAGGCTTCTTTTTTGACTTTTTTCCTTTGTTTTTTTGTATCCCACCTTTTGGTTTTTGTAATTTCTTCTTTTTCTTGTTAAACTTTTTAACTTTACTTTTTTTAGAGCCAAAAGAATTATCAACCATCATTACAACTTTGTCAAATTTCTTATCTGATAAAATCTGATCCTCAGCTATTTTTAATATGCTATGCAACTCAGTCAGGATTGCATCAAGTTTGTTCATGTAAAAATTATTGATAAAATCATTAAAAGTGGGAGTGAAAGATTGGAGGATCAAATCTACTCAGACCTCATGCTCTATACAGAACCCCGGCTCATCAAGATGTTTCATCCATCCAATCATCTTCAAAACATAATTGGATACTGATTCGCTAGGCTGCATCTTACAACCAAATAACTTTTTGGTTGCTTGATATTTGAATACTCTAGTATTGCTCCCATATAACTCTTGTAAGTGGAGTAAGATAGATTTAGCATCCACCTTTTTATGTTGGTGCTATAATTCTTTGGACATATTAGCCAGCATATAATATCTTGTGATTTTCTCATCCTCCTTACATTTCTTTACCTTTTGTCTCTCCTCCTTTGATGCACCATTAGATATGATTGTAGGCACCAAAGAATCAAGAACATAGGCTAGCCTTTCATACGTTAAAGTTATTTTAAGTGTGTGTAGTCAGTCAGAAAAATTCTCAGGACTATTAAGTTTTTCAGATGCTAATATAGTAGTAAGTGGATTATATAATGTAGACATGTTTAATCTATATTAAAACACACCAAAACAGAGCAAACATGGTTATTATGAGCATTAATAAATTTAAGAAATAAATAAATTAATCTTAAATTACTCTCACTATTTTGATCAAAATGTATAACCCTTTAATATGCAAATAGAAAAATTAATCATATTATTTTCTAGTGGGTATTAGAATCCCAATTAACTTGAATAACATAAGCTTGTGTGATACAATAACTCATGTATTCCTTAATTACATAGGTAACTCTTATCAATTATAACACTTATAATTTTTAATATTTTCAGTCTCTATAATTTTATGACCTTGTGTGATATAATAAATCATAAATTTTAGTTAAGTGAAATCAGCATTTCTTATGAACCAAGTTTCATCATACAATCTTTATGTGACACAACAAAGTTATATGACTACATTCAGGTTAAACATCTCATGTAAATATATTGATTCGTGACAACAAAAAAATGGACCTTATGTAACATAACAAACCACATCTCGTTGTCGAATTTAATAAATACATAAATGTTGGAAAGGCTATGTTAAAAATGTTCAATTTTAACATTACCACTTAATATTATTCATAAAAGGGGATTATGACTCATTAGGTCTCATTTTAATTATATATATTTATAACAATTATAAAACATGTTTACGACATTCATAACTACCAACATCAACATGTATAGCACATTTAGTTTTATGAACAATTTATGTAATGCAAGGGCATTTACTATAGGTGATGTGTGTGTGTAATATTATAAAACCATACACTAACAATTTTCATTCATGTTTATTCTCTCTTGACACTCAAGTTTAACATATATCTTTATATATGTAAATACAATAACTCTTATTACATTCAATAATATCATAAGAAATAATTTTGTAGAGAACAAATATAACATGTACACTAATTGAGCCATTTTGGTCGATTATGCGTAGTTGACAACTTTTGTTACATTGTTTTCATAAACCATCCAACTTATGAATAAACTTTTAAAAATATAATTTTATGCCAAAACTAACCTATAAGGATAATTCGAGTGATACATACTGTATACGGAATAATTCCTCGTAAAATTGCTCGATAATCAAACAATTATGTTACTCGCTTTGATCGCCAAAAATGTGATCGATATTCGATATCCAACACTTAGAAACCTAGTATACATCTAATAAAAAACCCTTATTGACTCAAAATAGCAATCGAAACAATTCTGAAGCATTGGAAAAAATTTTGATAGCAAGCGAAAATTGTTCATTTTTTTCGCCAAATGAGGGGCTATTTTTGCACATTCATTTTCGGCACCATGCAACATCACTTAAAACCCAAAATTTTTAGATTTGAAACACTTTCAAACAAGTATGAAATGATCATAAAAACAGGGTATATGGTGGTAGAAAGCACTCCCAATCATTTCACACAAACTTGGCTTACCAAAACTGAATTCAATCAATTTTTTATCAAGATTTAAGCTCAATCATCACATATCCATACACAACTCAATTTATAGCCCCTAATCTCTGATACCAATGTAAGATACTAGCATGCCAAGTTTCCTAAAACATAAAAATAAATTTGCATGCTATGGATCTAGGAATTGAATTGGATATGGAGGAATAAAACTTTACCTTTAGTGCCAAGCAACTTTGCTGCCTTATTTTCAGATTTTGAAGCTTGAGACATCAAATTAGGTCCTCCCTTGATATCCTTGGCTTGTTTTTTCCTCTTTTGGCTTTATTCAATTTAATCAAAACTCTTTTGATTAAATCTAGGTTTTCCAATAAACCCTAGGTTTCCAACTCTTGGAAATTAGATTGTAAAACTTCAAATTATCTACACCTAAGTTAAAACCACTTCTTAAGGATCTTAGAACACTTGTAAGATTCAAGACAAATGAACAAAATAAGCATTTATAGAGCATGGAAGTGGACGGCAATATTGGTTGCAAAATTCTCAATTTTGCTTCCTTTTTCTTCTTATGTCTTAAATGAACAATTAAAATAATTTTTTTTTATATATTTTCATTTAATTAAACATTAATTAAATTAAAATGTATGAAAATTATTTTGCTAAATAGATGAACAAAAAATCAAACACATCACATGTATCTTAACCATCCATGTGTAAATTAGGTGTAAGGTCAATATGTAACCACTTGTTAACATTTCTTTTGTTAGGATAAAATATTAATATACATTACTCATTTCATTACCAAGCCTATTTTAACCAATCATATTACCTTAGCTCAGTATATTAAAGTAATGTATAAAATAATAAAGGAAAAATCGAGCCAATTATAGGCAAGACTCAATAGATTGATCGTAAAGTTGGTAGTGGACGATATAATCAAATTAAAATTTTTAAATTCTTTTTATATATTGAATTACAATCTTTAATTCTTTTATTTAATTAATCTTTAATAAGATTAATTAAATATGTCCACAGACCAATATTGATACCTAACCATGTAATATGCCCTCCGAATTACATTGAAGTGCGAAGCTTCAACTATGAACCTTTCTATCATCAGTTACCATGTAATTTAATCCTTCTGTTACACAATGCTTTGATTGTATCAGGGGTATGCTATAATTGTCAAACTCTTTTAGATCCAATGCTATGTATAATAAATAACAGATAACAACTCTATTGTGTATTTTCATTGAGAGTACACTTCTCAATCACACATGATATATAATCCTGGTCGAGGATTCGTAAGTCTAATATGAATTATTTACATAGAACATTCTACCTTAAACACTAAGGCTGACAAATCCTTTCTTGAAAATTTACATACTTCCATGAATATCTTACCACACCCAATAACTACCTATCACAAGCCTATAGACAGACTTGTCCTGAACAGTATCAAAGTATGATAATTCAATCATAAGATAACCATAATGTTGTAAAGTCTAAGAATTATTTACATCACTATTACAATGAATATCCAGTTGATGATTAAATATAATTAAAATTTGAATAATTCATGCGAGTCTGTTTAGTGAACTCATACTCAACCAATGAGCACATATACACTTCTTTTAGTATCTCCATGCAAGAAATCTATGAGATCAATTACCCTCTATTACATAAAGCAAGATAGTGTATACTAGTCTTTTCGATACTATAAAGGCCCTACTTTATAGTCCCACAATTAGGAACATTTAAGAAGGATATTACTAACATAAAGTCTCATAAATATGAACTCATCATAACAACATGTATTGCATATATTCCATGAATTTTATCATTATATATAAATCAAACAAACATACATATATTAATGATAAAAATGAATATAAAATAAAATACTTATTTTATTAATCATAAGATTTATAAGAATTTTTATATAATTTATAATCACAGATCATATCGTGATTAGCTTTTAGAGCATACAACTCTTTCATGATCATCTTAGGTAAGTGGTGCATCGATGGAACAAGAATAAGGGGGATAATGATTCTAATTAAGAAGAGGGTCCCACTAGATAAAAATATCAAAATAGACACGTGGGGTGTCCCGTGCTACTTAATACCAACATTAGTGATGAGTTTTAGTTATTTGAAATAAAAATGTGCATATTGTTTGTGAACCCCATTCCTTAATTTTATGAGCATTATTATAAATTTCTTGTACAATTACATACATGTTATTATGTATAGATTGTGCATTAGAGGGTATATTAGCTTGAAGTTATTTTGAGGAGGTGCATGGTAGGAAATAATGAGTTAATGAGAAAGAACTAAAATTTTGATCTCGAAATCATCTTCAATTGAGAAAAAGTTTCTATTATTTTTGTAGATCTTGGAGAGAGCTTTCCATTGATATATTATGGGTTTCGTGAGGATATTTGAATCAAAAGTTATGGCTATTTGAAGTACTAGTTCCCATTTAAGAAAAGAAGAAAGAAAGTATCAATACACTCGTGCCTAAGTATCGATACTTGGTATTAGAGGATAGAAAGTATCGATACGCCACTCAGAAGTATCGATATTTTAGCACCTAAATTTGCTTCACGGGGTGCTAGGACAAGAAGTATCGATACTTTGTAGCAAATATCGATACTTAGGCATGTAAGTATTGCTTAGTGTGAAAAGTATCGATACTTTGAAAAAAGTGTTGATACTTTAAAGACTATGATGAATAGTAAAAATGAAAATATCGATACCTTGAGGAGAAAGTATTGATACTTGTTGATGTTACGGACATGGGTGAGCTTCTGCCAAGGAAAGTATCGATACTTTGGGGAGAAGTATCGATACTTTGAACGTGTAAAACTTGAATGACCTATTTTTGATAGAAAGTATTGATACTTAGAGACGTGTTAGACATTTTAACATAATTTTGGAGGATATTTTGGATATTTTAAGGCTTCATTTATATTAACAAGTCAGTGGCTTGTCTCCCTATTTCTCTTTTCTTTCTTTCTTCCTTTGCTTTCCCATCTTTGCAACTTTTCTCTCCACTCTCTGTCCGATACTGTTCTCACACAAATCTTCACCAAACTCCATCATTTTTCTTGTAATAACTTCAAAATCAACACCAGAGCTCGAGAACCTTTTGTAATTAAAGTTTTGCTCAATGATTCAAGAGGAATCGAGAGAGAGGGACCATGGGTGAATAGTAAATAAGAAGAGAAAATAAAAAAAAGAGGGACTTAAAACATACTTACCAGTAAAGGTGCCTAATAGGCCCGAACTGAAGGTTCTGGGTTAGTTTAGACCGGGTCAATGAATCAAAAAAGATGGAATCGATTCGAATCGATAATAGGAATGAGCTGGATTGGGTTGGTTCCATAATTTATGATTGATAGAATCGGCCTAAAATTAAAAAATAAATAGTCATGGGCCGATTTTGATTAAAAACGATTTTGATTCTGGGCCAGCTTTGGTTCAACTCGTCGGTTTACATAATAACCGATGGGTTACTGTCTTTTTTAATTTTTTTTATTTTATTCGTGGGTTGAACTGGCCCAAATCGTCGAGTCAGTGGCCACACGGGCTTGATCAATTTCGAGTCAGGTTATCGGTTCTAAATATCTGAAATCAGCCTAGCCCGTTTATATGAACCTAAAATCGACCCAGCATGTATGAATAGTTTATTAGGCCGATTTAGGCCTAGTTTTTAATGGGTCGGGGCGCGAGTTGACCCAGCCCATTAGACACCTCTATTCGAAAGTTTGATAGGGACTAATTTCACATACTAATAAAGAAAAATTATTTTCTTTAGGGAAAATAGAACATATACAGAGGAGTGGTCCTCATTACCTTGACAGACTTATGTCAGATAAAGGTACTAATAGTTGCATGATGATTGATAATGACTTAAGTGTTACTTCAGATTATCATTCATGGATACTAGATTCTATAGTTACATCTCATGTTTATGTCTCTCTACAAAAATTAAAGAATTGTTCAGTATTGTTGTGAGGCAAAATCACTTTAAATAGGGCAACTGTTGCTGTTAAAGCTAAAGGATCTTACAAGCTTAAATTGTCTACTGGATACATTATGAGATTAAACTCTGTGTTGTATTTTTCAAAATGTATTAGTGGGCAAAGCAATAAATATAAATAGATTATATGTTCTGGAATTGAATCACAGTTATTCAATAAAATTCATTACTAATAAAAGAATTCATGTCAAACCCCAACCTGTGGGTCTCACTGTGATAACCGCCACATACCTCCAAGGTGTACTTAATCACACAGAATACAATCTGAAGACCTGTAAGGCATTCATAAAAACCTGTTTTTCACGAAAATTTCATAAGCACTTCCAAAACAATCCAACCTTTCACCCAAACACTCGATGAATGAAACAAAACCACAAATACTTCAAATAATATATATGCACATGAA
Source organism: Trichilia minutiflora (assembly GCA_035590515.1). Taxonomy (NCBI): domain Eukaryota; kingdom Viridiplantae; phylum Streptophyta; class Magnoliopsida; order Sapindales; family Meliaceae; genus Trichilia; species Trichilia minutiflora. The sequence continues at coordinate 9,892 of JAVXUL010043542.1, forward strand.
TTAATAAAAGTATCTGTAAGGATCAATCCGTCCCTAAAATAAGTTTCAAATATTCATTACAAAATTGTTTGTCGTTCATAATATTCTTATGAATAAAAGGAAAACAATAATGACTACCAGTAGACTAAGGACTACAAAGTGAGTCGACCTGGTTACCTGAGCCTTCAAGTCTTGGAGCGATCACCACCACTCAAGCACGACCTAACGCTTACCCTGAAACTGGAAGGTGAAGGGGAGTGAGTATACAGAAGTATACTCCGTGAATGAACGAAATAAAAACACAATATATATATAAGTACATATTAATACACCAAATAATCTATGAGTAAAGTACGATTTAAAAACAAACAAATCAGAAGAAAACTTTCTTTATTTTGAAATCCTTGAATTATATTATAGAAATCATTGGGTAGGCTCCCATTCCCAGCGACTACCCTGGCCGTCGGTGTCCCGAGATCGTCAGTGGGATTTGTATGCAATTAAGACATGCAGTTTATAAAAGTAGATTTGAATGCAAGAAATAGAATATGTGGGTTTTTCAGAAAATAGGCCCACCACTGACGTTTGCCTCGAATTAGCCACGTGGTGATCTCGTGCTAATCCGATTGGGACTCACAAGTGGTCAAACCTCCACTCAAGCAAAAATCAAACACCGTATAACTCCTCCACCTGTGAAGTCCCACACTCACCTAGGCGACCTCTATCTACTCAGACCAACCCTAAGCTACAACCAGTAGTTACTGTGCACAACAGGCCCACATGGCCACATTACCAATATACATAAAACCACGCCTCTCATGGCCATCATCATAATAAAATATAAATAGGCTGACATGGACGTCAATCATAATAAATATCACAATCCGGCCCACGGGCCAAATCATCAATACATCAGATAAAACCGGCTTGAAAGCCATAAATCATATGTAACATAAAACATGGCTCAAATACCACAAAATCTATATATCTCATATCAAATATATACGTTCATATCAAATCATATCAAAA
>JAVXUL010043563.1:0-10899 GCA_035590515.1 Trichilia minutiflora
ATTTGCATTCATTTAATTATATTCATAATGTAAATCATTATATATGTTTCAAACAGATTCAAAACATATCATAAAGAAACGACTAGGTTTAAATCGTAAGTGGTTCTAATACCATTATAAGGAAATCAAGGTTTATAAAAGCAACGAAAATAAAAATTTTTGATTTCCTTCCAAGGATCCATAGGATAAATTAAGTGTCTTATTAAAAACTAGTTCAAAACTCATACCTTTACGAACCATAAGTACAAATCTTCATACTTGCATATCTATGGTATTTACACGAACATGATGAATCGAATTCTGAGTGGTAACTTTTATTCATGTTTTATTCATGTTTTTTTGTATTTTGTTTCTATTACGTTTTTCCTTTTCTAAAGAAAGCACAAATCAACCCTAAGCACTTATGTTTATAATGCAATAAAAGGCTCATTTTATATTGCATTTTAGGGTTAGAGTATAATGACAAAATAAGTCAAATATTTGTATTAAGTTTGGCCTTACTCTTAAGGCCAAACATTCATCTTGCGCATGACCTTACTTTTAAGGTCCAATCTGTTTAATAAAGTTTTAACTAACAAGATTAAAGATAATATAGTAAATATTAAGAGCCTATATATAGAAGTCATTTTCCAGGTTTTGAAAATTTTAAAAAAATCAAGTTTGCTCTCTCTCTCTCTCTCTCATTTTGACCATAGCTAAATCTTGGGGTTTGATTTGTTCTCTTGGAGATCTTGTATTTGTGAGATTACAATCTTCACCTTGACACTAAAGGTTAGTGTCTTGTTGGCTTATTTTGCTTGGTTTTCGCATATATTGTCATATTTGTGAATTTGATTCCATGAACCCTAACCCTTGCTTTCCCATGCTTTCTGTTTACAAGATAACTTTTCTAATATAAGATAAAATTATCTCTAACTTATCATGTAGTATTAGATATATTTCATAACTATCGATAACTCTTAAATAGGATAAAATAATTCTAACATTCCCTCTCAAATTCAAGATTGTAAAAGTTTACTAGTTTGAATTTGAAAACTAAATCATAAAATTAGCCAGACATACTATAAAGTTATTATCTTCAAGGTATTGCAAAAAAAATTGGAGAAGCAGTAAGCTAATGGTAGGACCTAAATAAAAGATAAGCAATGATTTTATAGTTGATTATGCAATCTTCAAATCTACAAAAGATAGAAGCACTTAGCAACAAAACTATAGAAAATCTGCAAAAGATAACCACAACCCACCAATAGGACTATTAACAATAAACATTGAAGAAGTTGGTGTAAGAAAGCAACTAGAACACAGCAACAAAACTGTAGAAATCTGCAGAAGGCAACCACAATACAGTAGTTGATGCAAGAAGGCAATTATAACATAACAACAAAATCGTAAAAACCCTACAAAAAGTAACCATAACCAATATTGAAGAAGTTGGTGCATGAAGGTAACTAGAACATAGCAACAAAATTGTTAAAAATCTGTAGAAGGCAATCACAATACAGTAGTAGCAATATCGATAATCAATATTGAAAAAGTTGGTGCATGAAGGTGACCATAACATAGTAACAAAACTGCAAAAATTTGTAGAAGGCAACCATAACTAATATTAAAGAAGTTGGTGCATGAAGACAACCACAGCATAGCAACAAAATTATAGAAAATCTGTAGAAGGCAACCACAGCCTACTTAGTAACTGAATGAATAATCAATATTAAAGAAATTAGTACATGAAGGCAACCACTACAGAGTAATAAAATTATAAAAGAACCTGTAGAAGACAATTATAACACAACAATAGCAATGTTGATAACCAATATTAAAAAATTGATACATAATAACAAAACCATAAAACCATAAGGTAATTATAACATAAAAAATTAGTTAAAACGAGGAACATTTTTATAATTCTCCATTCTCTTAATTAAATTTTTTTTAATTAAAAAAAGCTAAGATAGTAGAATATTTTTAATATTCTTTTTTTTCTTGGTTAAACTATTTTAATTGGTAGAAAAATTAATTAAGACGATGAAATATTTTTAATATTTTTCATTCTCCTAGTTAAATTATTTCAATTAATAAAAAGGGTAAAACGGCATAATATTCTGAATATTCTTTGACTGGGCCGACATATCCGCAAAACAAACAAATCTACCCTACCTCTTTCTCTCGTCCTACAAAATTAAAATCTACACATAAACCACCAAAAAATACATAATTGCCATATCATCAATATTTGCGTGATTTACTGGGCAAATTCAGCCCACCGATTCCATTTGTGATGGATCCGAGAAATGAGATTTATTTTTATGGTGGTGGATCCACTTCTACCATATGGGATTGATTGAAGTGGCGCGTCGAGATCAATATATTCATGTCTTTTTTAATCGAAGTGGGAGTGGCTCTGGATTGGTACAATACATTCAACTATTTTTTGACACCAGACCACCTTGTATAAAATAAAATTAAAAATAGTATAAAAATAAAATAACGGATGGAGCCCCTCTCCCGTTCATCACTAAATTGAACCCAGTAAACGACAATTAAATCCCTACTCTTTCTCTTCCTCTTCTTTCTTCACTCTGTATCTCCATTCATCACTCCTATTACATTTAAATTCCAATCGTACCCCTCCCTCAACGCCAATTTCACAAGCAAACCCATCACCGTCTGCAATACTCTGCTCATTTTTGTCAGCTCCCTTTCTATCTGCAGGTGTATTAGTCGCTCGATTCTCTCTGTACCTGTACAAATTAGCTCTAGGGTTTTGTAATTCTCTCTTATTTTATTTTCTTTTTTATTATTATTGTATTTTCGTTTTTATTTTTACATTGAAATGATTCCCAGTATGTAATAATCAAAATAGTAACAATTTACAGGGAATATTGAATTGATGTTTAGATAATTTAGCGTTAGTAAGGGTTCTTGATTTGTATTTCAATGGAAATGGAGAATCCACGGAGACCACTCGATACATCGAGAGAATCCGGTTTAGTGAAAAAACCACGATTAACGGAAGATCCTGCCCGGTCTTTTACACAGAGATCAGCTGTAGCTCAAAGATTTAGAAGGACTGGCGACAGTGTAACCAGAGACTCGGACATAGATGACAGAGCCGGTGGCGCGTACCAACCACAGCAGCTGCACCAGGAGCTGGTGAGCCAGTACAAGACGGCGTTAGCCGAACTGACTTTCAATTCGAAGCCCATAATAACGAATTTGACTATAATTGCTGGCGAGAATGTTCACGCTGCAAAAGCTGTTGCTGCTACCGTCTGCAATAACATTCTTGAGGTGAATCCCCAGTTTTATTGTGTTCAATTTTTGTTTGAATTGAATTGTAAAAGAGAAAAAATTGGGATTAAAAAGGAAAAAGGAATAGCGATGTTGTGTTTGGCTCATGTTTTTCAGTGAAGTAGAAAGTTTATTAAGTTGTAACTGTAAATTGGGATTAATGGAACGCTTCGGGGTTGTATAGAAACTGTGTGTTTTGGTTGTGTGATTTTTATGTTATGTTTACAGCTTTCAAACTTTTAAATTCAAATTTTCCGCTAATTAAATCAAATGGTGCTATGGTGAAGGTGAATGGCAATGTTTGAACATGTAACTGATTAATTGCGTCGGAAATTGAACTAATGCCAATCAGTTCAAATGCATTGAACCAATTATAAACAGCTAGTTATCTTATGGGTTTATTTTCACGATGTGTTGTGCCCTTATTCTAAAAATTGTATTAGTCAATTATACTGTATTGTAATGGATATTGAGAAGTTTTCTCAGGCACTTTGTTGAGTTTGCATGCAAAGAGAGAGCCAACTTTCAATGGATTTTGTATTATATGATCTTTGAAAGGTTTGGAACCTGATAAATTTACCACATTAGCTTATTTTTGATTTTGCACTAGATAAAGATGTGTATTATTCCCCTATTCTTAGCTGCTGCTTAATTATTTTTTATGGGTATTAAATCCTGCATGTGTTCTGACCTTCTGAACATGTGAATAAAGTGAAAGAAGCCATTCTTCTTTTACAAACAAACCTTGTATTAGTACATTTGTTTTTATAACAGTATATTGTTTGCTCTTTTGAGGTTTGTTCAGATTCTTTCTAATGGGAAGGCGAGATTTAGTTCTTATTTTAGAGCTGCGACTGAGTCTAAGATTATTTCTGCTACGTTGTTGTATTTGTATAAATTCAGCAGACACTTTTGGAATTTGTAGAAAGAGCTTACAAATCTATCAGAAGTGGAGGCAATAAGATATAAATGGCTTTGATAGCCAGACGCAAAGTTTTTTTAATTTCTTTGGATATTGATTGTGGTGATTCTGATGTAAATTATGTCCGAGTAGCAGAGGGATGCTTTGGAGGGAAAAACCATTCATGCTATGTTAAATGGTTGTCAGAAAGTGGATTAATTACAATCGAATGAAGACATTGGATTGAGATAGGTGCTTTTGTGGGAGAAATGGAGCAATGAGATGATACTATGAAATGTATATAAGCTATACTGAATTCAAGTAATATAATTGGATTGCAACAATGATTATTGTGGAAGGAAAGGGATATTTGACTCCACTTTGTAAACCATTGTAAGGAAGCTATTCTTGGAAATCAGGAGAGTTTCAAAGATCTTGTCTGTGGTGTGAGTGCTCATAATTTAATGCGCATGTGCAAAGCAATTCAATTTTGTTGTACAATGTCCAATGAGAATTTTTTGTTTGTTTATGTTTATTTTTCAAGTCTGAAACATCAAATGTCTACTAATATTATGGCTCTTTTTAATCACGTGTAGAGCAGCTTTGATGTTATTATGGATGCTGTTAATGTTTTGCAGACTCCATAACTTTATCCATTGACTGCGTTTGATTTTATTTCTGTGGGTAGTTAGGGAGTTCTTACTTTGTGATTTGTAAGACTTCAGTAATTACCAGTTAATTATATGTTTTGAAGAAATCTAGCTTTTTTATATCATACCTGATTGTAAAAATTGATTTGCAGGTTCCCAGTGACCAAAAGCTGCCATCACTCTATCTTTTAGACAGTATTGTAAAGAACATTGGGAGGGATTACATAAAATATTTTGCTGCCAGACTACCTGAGGTTAGACTTATATTTCTTTATAGGTCTCTAGTTACTGGATGAGCCTCTCTGATAAATGACACCTTCATGGAATTATGCTAATTGTAATAGCCTTGAAAAAATAGTATTATGTATTTCAATTTGATTTTTACCAAAATTGCTGAGCGGAAAGTTATTTTTTGGTATTTCATTTGTTCATCTCTGACCAGGGGGCTCCCTTTTATTGAATATGTGCCCTAAAATGTGTGAATCCTATGCTTATTTACTATATCATTGCTTCAAAGTTCAGCATCTATTGCTTGGTTGTTGTCAATTCATTTCTCCACCATTCCAGGTGTTCTGCAAGGCATATAGGCAGGTTGATGCTTCTGTTCATCAGAGTATGCGGCATCTCTTTGGAACCTGGAAAGGAGTTTTTCCTATCTTGACCCTTCAAATGATTGAGAAAGAACTTGGCTTCACTCCCGTGGTCAATGGTTCAGCTTCAGGAGCTACAGCATCAAGACCTGATTCACAGTCACAGTGCCCACCGCATAGCATTCATGTAAATCCTAAGTATTTGGAAAGGCAGCGCCTTCAGCATTCAAGTGGGGTATGGAGTTCCAAACTCATTTCTTTCGGATTTGTGAAATCATGTAACTGATTGTATTTGGGGTGTAATTTATTTGAGCCTGACAGTAGTAATACAGTTTGCCAGTGTTTCCTCCCTTACAGTTTCATAAGAAATAAAAAGTTGAGTGTGTTAGTTATCAACAGTGAATAACTTGTAGGAGTGTAGATAAAATTGATTTTACATTTTGAGAAAATTTATTCTTGTTTGTGCTTTATTCCCATAGGCTGCTGTTAAAGTTTTGACAAATGAGTGATGGTTGCTCAGATATAAGTTTACTAGATGAATGTTTCTAGTCTGTTCTAGAAATCCTTTTGGAAATTTATTACCTGTTTGTGATTCTAAATTTCATTCTTCTCATCTTTCGTTTAATTTTGTTTTGCTCTGTATTTTATGTTTCTTTTTTCATTTTCAATAATCTATCATTTCTATCTTCACATCCCTGTGATATGTTTAACTTTTTCGGGTCTTCAGAATTCTCTCAGGGATGCACAAAGTGAACCTATTCTTGAGAAGAAACCCTGGAAGGATTGTGGTTCTGATATTTCTCGAAATTCTGGCTTGGGAACTGGAAGAACCACTGGAAGGATTAGTGATCAAGGACCTGAGAAACCTTGGTACGGAACTGGCAGCGATATCACAGAGACAATATCTGGCCAAAGGAATGGTTTTAATATAAAGCAGGGATTTCCAAATTACTCAACACCCAAATCTGCAAATGCTGTTGCACATCTACAGCAAATCCAGAACATTGCAGGTAGAAGCAAGAGTGGGATTTCTACAAGCTGGAAAAACTCTGAGGAAGAGGAGTTCATGTGGGATATGCACTCTAGATTTACTGATCAGGATGCAGCCAGTATTTCTACGAAATCAAGGGCAGATAGTTGGACTGTGGATGGTCCTGAAAAATCGGTAATATTGAAAGACTTGGATTTTGGAATACCTGTTTTTATTTTCCAAACAATTAGACATACCATAAACTCTAGAAACAAGCATTCTATATTATGTAGTTTTTTCTTTCCTTTTCTTTTTCCTTCAAGCCACAGAGCCCTCTGACATGATACACACTCTGAAAGGTTTAGATGCTTGTGATTTGCTTGCTCACTAATGTATATTCACCATGTAATGCGTGATGTATGTTATAACATGTATACCAATGTCGAAAACATTGAATATGCTTGTTGTTATAACGCCCTTCATTGAATACGCTTGTTGTTATAACACCCTTCATTGAACATGCTTGTTGTTTCAGTTGCTTCAGTCTTCAAGGAATATGATTGTTACAATGCTTGTGAGAATCTACATAGGATGCCATTTCAATCATGGTGCAATTTGGGGCTGACAAGTGTATTTGATTTGGATGAAAGTAAAAGAATATATGGTTCTTCTGATTGATTTTATTTCTTTGCTTAAGGAGGATACCTGCTCTGGACCATTTATGCAACAACTTATGACTGATTTTTTTACTTGCTGATCTGCATTATCCTTTGCAGGAATTTGATAATCACCTACAAAAGCCGCTAGGTGTACATGATGCCAGCTCAAGCTTTGATAGAGAAACATCAGCTGATTCTCTTTCCTCGGAACAGAAAGACCAAGGCTCTTATGGGCACCGGCTTCCATCTCCATGGCAATTGAAGGATTCACTCTCAACAGAAGGGCTAATTCATTCTGGGACTTCTAATATTAACTCAGGTAATTCAGAAGGCTACTCTGCTACTCTTGGTGGGTTGCCTACTAGTTCAAATTCTTCTCTTGCCAGGACGGTAGGTCATATGCCAGTAGGATCATCCCATATTGGGGCCTCAGGTTTTGGGACTCTGGCAAGTTCAGCATTCAGGTCCACTGGAACCTTAGGACAGCAAAGGTTTCAGTCTGCAGGCTCTGGATCACCATCTGGGCAGCCAGCCATGCACCGGCGTTCTCCATCACCTTCAGTTCCGGGACAACTGGCCCGTCAAAACTTGCAAAATTTAGCTGAGCAGGACTATCCACATGCTCATCATCCCCTCTCCCGTCATGATTTAAAAACCTCTCTGTTCTCAGGAATTGTGAACCCTGGGCCTCCTGGCCACTCTACCAAGGATTCTTTGTCTATCCTGGCTTCTAATAGCCAGCTTGGTAACTCCCAAAAGGTTGGTTCATCTCCTGCAATGACTTCTTTGCAGCTAAACCGTCATCATCCTTTTCCGCTGCCTCTGCAATCAGACTACAAGCAGCCTGAATCTTCTGGTCAGTCTCAGAAGGCTCTTCTTCCTCGAGTTTCTAATCTTGGGACTTCCTCTACTGGAGAAGCTGAATCTGACCATTCATATCCTCTTGATGCAGAAACTTCTGAGCAATCTGGCACGAGTAGTTTGTTGGCTGCTGTCTGGAAGAGTGGTGTTCTTAAAAGTTCAATTCATGATGGTCTAGCTAATCAGGCTTTCCAGGATGTGGGGCTAATACCATCACAGTCAGATATTCAGCCTCCTCTACCAAGCGGTCCTCCACCTTCCCTGGCTACATCTTCAGTGCCCAGGGTTGTGTCAAGATCTTTATCAGTTTCAGCTTTCCATGAAGAGTCTTCAGCCACAACTGATAGTTCTCAGAAAAAGGTGGAACAGCCACCACTGCCACCTGGTCCACCACCTTCACCTCTTCCTAGTAGTGCATCAGTACTAACTTCCAGTGCTGAAAGTAAGACTGCGAACCCAATTTCAAACCTTTTGAGCTCGTTAGTTGCAAAGGGTCTGATATCTGCAGCAAAGTCGGAGCCACCTTCTCTCACAGCACCCCAGGTTCCCAGACAGATGAAGAATGAGAGCCCAAGCATTTCTTTCAGTAGTACTACACCAGTTTCCTCTGTTTCAAATTCGTCAACCATTCCTCCATCTGCTGTGGATGAGGTATCTTTTCCAGAACCTGCTGCTGAAAGTTCGGTTGCCTTGCCTGAATCTGCAACAATGGAAATTAAGAATCTAATTGGATTGAAGTTCAGGCCTGATATAATTCGAGAATTCCATCAATCTGTGATCGATAAACTGTTTGATGAATTCCCACACATGTGCAGCATATGTGGCCTTCGTCTTAAACTCCAAGAACGGCTTGAAAGACATTTGGAATGGCATGCTTTGAAAAACTGTGGTCTAGATGGTGTAGATAAGGTTTCGAGGAGATGGTATGCAACTTCAGATGATTGGGTTACTGGAAAGGCTGGACTTCCACTGGGACTTCGGTCCATCAGTTCCATAGAAGATTCTGGAAAGATGATAAATGAGGGTGAGCCAGTGGTTCCTGCAGATGATAATCAATGTGCATGTGTTTTGTGTGGTGAGCTGTTTGAAGATTATTACAGTCAAGCAAGGGATGAATGGATGTTTAAGGCAGCAGTATACATGATGATCCCACCTAGGGATGGTGCAGTAAGAACTGTTTATGAGAGTTCTGCTGAGGGTCCAATTGTGCATGCAAATTGTATGTCGGGGAGTTCGGTTCATGACTTGGGATTGATTAGTAAAGTGGTAAGATTCTTGAATTTTGAGAATGACCTTCAATATAATCAATTATATATTAAGCATGTATGCATATATGCCTTTGATGATTTCACCAAATCCTTATCACCTGATTTTACATTGCACTTTTTGGTCAGGAAAAGGATGCATAATGTATCAAGTTGAGAGATATGCTGGAGACGTGTGTAGTTACTGTCACTAGAAGCCAAATTTCAGGTTTACTTAACATAGCTTAAAATGGTGCAGGGTCCATTCATGCTAATTTTGTTATGATGCCCTAAAATGGTGCTGAAAGTATGTACTAGTTTTCACATTATTTTTTTCCCGCTTTCTTTTTGTTTCGTTTTCTTTATTGATATTATAGTCTGATAAAAATACATATAAATTGCCAACTTGTTTGCACCTCAACTTTCTCCACTAATGTAGTTGATGTGGTGTTCATTTATATATTGATTTTGACTTTTGCTAAAGTTGGCCTTCTTCATCCGAGCAATCAGTGCTTGCTTACCAACATATGAAGAAAAGAGAAGCGCACTGATCCATGTCGATTCTTCAGCTTCGCTGGTGCAGACGGTTAGTTTGTGCGTCATTAAGCATAATGCAACCCCTTTCTCTTTTTAAATTTTTTTTTTTTTTTTGGTTTTCATTTTGGTTGTGGATTTGGCTTCGTTAGTTGAGCATTATTTCTTGATTTACATTGTTTCGGAGATAATAATGGATTGTGTTTAAGTTTCTTTGCCAATGTTATTGGATGATCGGCTTGAATGCTTTTCTGGCTGTTTGGTTTTGTTCAATTGTTTTTTATTGTCTTAGGTAAGAAGTACTTACAACGATATTTGGACGCTTATCCAATAACATGCATTCATTTTAAAAGTTACAAATATTTTTTAATAATAATTATAATGAGAAATAAAATTTATAAACATATGACGTGTTATTAAATGTTCTTAATGGTACTGTCCCACTTAAGATTTTCTCATCCAACAATGAACTCGTAAGGAGCTGTATTTAAGCAAAGTTTTGTAACTCTAAATACAAAATCGATTATGCGTTGATGTCTATTTTGAAAATTTTTCAGTTTTAGATTCTTAAAGATTAATTTTTGTAATTGCGGCACTTGGTCATATGGTTATAATTTTGTTTTAAAAATGTAAGTGATATAAAGAATGACCTTTATATTTTGGGTGCTTAATACTTTAGTAAGTTATATTCAATTTAAAAAGCGAGCGTTCTGTTACGGCCTTAGACCTTCTCTGTCTGCAATCTTCGTTACATGTCCGAATCGTTACAACACACTCTTAAAACATATTTAAAAATTGTGGTGCTATGATTGCGGGCTATGATATCAAATATGTTCTGTCTTGGGTGCTCAATAATTCAACAAGCCGATGGTCGAACTGCTTTTATACCGATCCAATGTAAACTTCTAAATAATTAAAATTTATTCTCTAAAGCATTGGCTTAAGTCTATCAACAATCTTTCCCTACATGCACTACATGCAGAGCTCTTAAAATGGATCAGGTCATTGTAAAGAATTAAAGTTAAAGATTTTTGATCTGATTAACTTCATTAATCCACGGATAAGAGAACGCAAATCCATTTAATCTTCCAAATTTTTATTTTATATATTAATTAAATATTAAAAAATATTTTTTTAAATTAAATATTTATTATATATTTATAATAATAAATTTTTAATTTTAAAAAATTAAATTAAAA
>JAVXUL010043574.1:0-10899 GCA_035590515.1 Trichilia minutiflora
CAGCGGGTTAAACGGGCCAACCCGTTTAACCCGCGGGCTAAAAATCATTGACCCTAACCTGCTTATTTTACGGGTTAAACGGGCCGGCCCGTCGGGCCGAACCCGTTTTGACAGCTCTAATTCCTGGTCTCCTCCCTTCAGCCTTCTGGGAGACAGGTTACGTTCCTTCCCTGAGAAAGAAACCGTCTCTAATAATGCTATCTGTTGATTAAATTTTTTGCGCAAAAGTAGGGAAGGACCAACCTGACATTTCGGACAATGTGGCAAACATTTTATTGGGCCTTCCTGCCATAGACATTAAATATCTCCTGAACAGGGAGAATCTGGCCAAATCACGATTAGCCTACTCGTTTGCCACTTGAAGTAAGCTCTCAAAGGCCCAGGCAGATATGAATGAAGGTAAATCTTCCTTGTCTTAATCTTTGACGCAACTCTTTGTGGATTCTAATAAGAAATTATCGACCATCTACAGCCGTGGGGACTGAAGGGTCCCTAGAAAGGAGGAGGAAGAAAGTGACGGACATCTTGCAAGAGCTGTTATCACGAGTAGGATCCAGGACTTCTAAGGTTTCGAGTGCCCAAAGAAAGTCATTTGATCGTCCTAAAGAAAAGGGGATCCTGACTGAGGAAAAGACCCCCAAAGGGGGAGTACGCCCTCAGGAGAGAGATCCTCCTCTTCCTAAAGAGAAAGGCAAAAGACCTTTAGAAGAGGAGACCGAAGAGCCCAGGAAGAAGAAAAAGACTCCTGGACAGGTCGAAGGAAGCCGGTCAAGTTGGGGATAGGATTCCAATCGGGATGAAGACCTGGTAGAAGGAGATGCCTCCATCTTGCTCTCCTTGTACGATAATGACTCAGGTGAAAATAAACTTCAGTGGGAGGACCTCCCGGACAAGAAGATAGAGAATTTTGGATACCTCCTCCATTTAGTAAATGGGGTCTGACAAGTCATTCCTCTTGAGAAGACAGATATAATGAGGAGTATTTCTGCTAGCAATACTCTCGAATGTATGAGCATACATGCGCATAGAGTAAGCCGTTATGCCTCATAAATTATCACTTCAAACTTTTACCTTGATTGATATATATATGACTTATCCGTTTTTTCTTATGTAGAACGCATACTTGCTGGACTTGTTCATGAAGGAACTCCAGCAAGCAACAAAGGTCAATGAAAAATCCTCGATATCAATCAGGCAATTGGAGAAAAGGGTCCTAAAATAACTGACCAAAATACAACAAGATTCAGTAAGGAAAGAAGCAGACCTAAAAGCAAAGGTTTCTGCTCTTGAGGCTGAGATCTCCCAGTGGACGAAAGAAAAGCAAATCCTGATTGAAAAACTTTCGTCTGTTAAGGCCTTGGGCCAGGCCTTGTCAATTGATAACGACCGACTGGAAGGGGAGAGATGGAGCCTCACAGAGAAATGCAACCAACTGACCGACCTCTTTCGGTCAGTAAAATCTAAGAAGGCCCGATTGAAGAAGTCATTTGTAAAATCTATCGATGACTTAAACTGGGTGTCAGAGGAGTGTGAGGTGCTGAAGAAGGAGCTAAGGGAGAAAATCAAGTCCGTGGAAGCACTTTAAAAAGAGAAAGAAGAGGTATTGGCTCAGCTTGAAGTGCAATATGACTGAGGGATTAATGATGGTCTGGACGTGATGAGTCATCTCATTCTTCAAGAATACCCAGACCTGAAACTTGATTGGTTATTTAACCGACTGGGTCGGAAGGTTCCAAGGGCCTTAAGCGAACAAACAATGGATCCTCCTCCTAACGTGATCAAACCAGCAGGGGTACAAGTCCCACCTGCTCAAGGGACGGGGAATCCGGATCCTCCCTTGGCTCCTTTGGATAAGGCAACTATCCAAGACATCTCATCTAGTGAAGAAGAAGAAGATAACCTCAAGGACCTCTAACCGGCTCCCTTTTCAGTATTTTTGGCCTTATAATATTTTGTATTCATATTTGTACGCAATTATTCTTTTGTACTCAAAATTTTTAAATGAATACAGATTCTTCTCCTTTTTGTGAACTATGCATTCTCGATATTTTGATTTTAATGTTTGCAAAATCAAAACACAACCTGAATAGTCAGAGTTATAGATCATACAATTTACTTTTTTCTCAGGAACACGTGCCCTGTGTTCAGGTGGTACTTGACGAAGAAGAAGCTTCATCCTCCAACCTATTAGATAAACTTGCCCTATTACACCCCGAGTCAAAAGACTAAGTGGTGAAACTTTCAGAGTGAGGAACTTTATAAAATGGGTTTATGACTTTAGAACAATTCCCCCGTAGAGTTCTCAGGATTTCACTATAAAGTATAATCCCTTTGTTTGTATATTCGGGTGACACATATTATTTTTCAAGCAATAAGGGATGAATCTTTCCTTTGGTTCCTCTTATACATCTTCCTCTCTCCCTATTAACTTATGCTATAAATAAGAATCTAATTCTATTGACTTTGAAAAAATAACTCAATAAAATGTGATTACTAACCACATTATGGAGCACTTAGGAAGTCATTGGGGGTAGGAATCTATCTGGATGTGGGCTTCAAATTCAGTTTTACTTCGAATTATGGAAACAACTGATTAAGATCGGGGGTCTTCAAGGGTATTCAAGTCTTGAGTCCCGACTTGATCAGGGTTTACTACGCCTCACTCAACCAGACCTTATTCGTTAAGGAAGCCTGATATGACCCAAGACTTACGGTACCTGACTCAAATGGGATTTTCAAAATGATCAAATGTTAAGGGATTTTACAACCTCCCATCAACCTTAACCTTGAGGAACCTGACCTGATCAGGGCTTACCATGCCTCAAACTCGAATCAGGTCTTAAACGCTGAGGATGTCTGACTGGGGAATGAGAGTCTTCTGATATACCTATCCTATTTAGAGTTTACCACGCCCTAAACTCAAATTAGGTCTTAAACGCCGAGGATACTTGATTGGGGAATGAGGACTTACAGTACCTGAGACGGTCAGGGTCTTCTGATATACCTATCCTGTTCAGGGTTTATCATGCCCTAAATTCGAATCAGAACTTAAACGCTGAGGATACTTAATTGGAAAATGAGAGCTTACGGTACCTGAGACAGTTAGGATTGTTTTATATACCTATCCCGTTCAAGGTTTATCGTGTCCCAAACTCGAATTAGGTCTTAAACACTTAGGATGCCTGATTGGGAAATGAGGGTTTATGGTACCTGAGACGGTCAGGGTCTTCTGATATACCTATCCCGTTCAGGGTTTGCCACGCTCCAAACTCGATTCAAGTCTTAAACGCTGAGGATGCCTGATTAGGGAATAAGGGCTTACGGTACCTGAGATGGTCAGGGTCTTCTGATATACCTATCCTATTCAGAGTTTATCATACCCTAAACTCGAACCAGGTCTTAAACGCTGAGGATGTCTGATTGGAGAATGAGGGCTTACGATACCTGAGATAGTCAAGATCTTTTGATATATCTATCCCATTCAAGATTTACCACGCCCCAAACTCGAACCAAGTCTTAAACGCTGAGGATGATTGATTAGAGAATCAGGGTTTACAGTACCTGAGATGATCAAAGTCTTCTGATATACCTATCCCGTTTAGGATTTACCATGCTCTAAACTCGAATCAGGTCTTATACACTGAGGATGCTTGATTAGGGAATGAAGGCTTATGGTACCTGAGATGGTTAAGGTCTTCTGATATACTTATCCCATTCAGGGTTTACCACGCTCCAAACTCGAACTAGGTCTTAAACGTTGAGGATGCCTAATTGGAGAATGAGGGCTTATGGTACCTGAAACGGTCAGGGTCTTCTGATATACCTATCCCGTTCAGGGTTTATCACTCCCCAAACTCGAACCAGATCTTAAACGTTGAGGATGCCTGATTGGAGAATGAGGGCTTACGATACTTGAGACAGTCAGGGTCTTCTAATATACCTATCCCGTTTAGGGTTTCAACACCCCAAACTCGAATCAGGTCTTAAATGTTGAGGACGCCTAATTGAGAAATGAGGGCTTATGGTACCCGAGACGGTCAGGATCTTCTGTCTTTAACTAGTGTTTAAGGAATTTTACAGCCATAACCAATCTTATTACTTTTAAAAGGAAAGTAGTAGTAGAAAAGAATAAAGATCTAAAAAGACTTTGTAAGTAGCCTGTTTTATTCATGTGAAAAATATAATCATTTTTACAAAAATGTCAAACCTGATAAGAGACTCTTTCAAAGGTTGTACTTTAATAATTTTTCTCAGTCTGGATTACACAGACTCTCTTTTCTCATGCGGTCACCCTTTTAGTTCTTCTGCGAGGATTTTCTTTAAAAAATAAAAGAGTCTCAAGCCTTTTTTATTCTCGAGGCTTGGGAAAATGATTCTTATATTGCGTGTTGTTTCTTTCTACATTCTTATGATCGTTTTTGGAATTCCATTGATAATTTCTTCTACCCCTCCACTGATCGTCTTGTCGGAACCCTCTCCTATACGAGGGCATCCAAACATCTCCCGTGATGCTCAAGTTGTAGCTGGTTGTTGCCATCTCTTTGAACGTTTTTTCAAAGACAGTCACCAGTTGAGTGAAAATGTGGATGCTAACGGCTAGCAATCCTTTATACCAACATCTGACTGGCCCTTTTAGAGTCAAATATTAGAGCCGGGACATTTGTAACTCCGTTAATCCTTACGTTAGCATCGCTTCTCAGAACGAACTTATATACGAAGAGGGATCAATCCTTTCAAAGTTGATGGTTATCTGAGGCATCTGAAACTTTTCAAGAAGGCGTGATGATAAAATTTTCTTTGATAGGGGAGAAGTGAAGGCGAAAAAATAAACCTCTTTACTTTCTGATCCCTTTCTCTGAGCAGGGATACTTTATGATCCCATTTCTTGTAGTATTTTTCTGATGCAGTCTTCTATTTTCTTCTTATAATCAATTGTTATTATTTTTCTCTCCTGGGCACGCTTTTTGTTGAGATGACACCTTATATTGGTGGGAGCTAATTAGCACTCCTTCACCCATTCATTCATCTTTCGGTGGTGTCCTTTATCTTCATTTTTCCTCTGCTTCTGTCCTTCGTAGATTTTAAAAGGGAGATCAACGACCTGCAGTGCTTTGAATTCATACATTGATACTTTCGTAACTTTAGTCTTTCCTTTCTGTCGGATGGTTAACCTGGATACAAACACATTTTCACGCACTTGCCCAAAGTTCTGAATCTTCTCCTTATGACTGCCTCAAAAAACTCAAATTTTCAGCCCTTCGGGAAGAAACAACGTTTCTTCTTTCCCTCCTAGGCCAATTGGTTCTCTGGATAACTGGCATCTGATTTCCAAGAGTTTTTTTTTCAACACACGGTGCGGGGCCTCCTTCTTCCATGGACAACATTTTCATGAGAGCCTCCCTTGCCTTGTCTTCTTCTGGCCATTTCAAAAATTTTCTTAAGGAAAAATCTGCAGAAAAAATTTTCTCAAAAAACTTTCGAAAAATATTTCTTCTTCCACGCACGATGCTTCAATAGCTTTTTGTTTGATCCTCACAGACGGCATCAGCTGTTGGTACGAGAATTGTCCGTAGATCCTCCTCACGGCTAACGAGGAATGACTCAATTGGTGAGGTATGAGGGTGATGTGGCTATTATTAAACGAAGATTTTTTCACTAAAGGGCGACTGAAAGTGTAACTATTTTTGACAAGGCTCCATCTCCTAAGCTTTCAAAGACAACAAACACCTATGGAGTGACGTCGGGAGGGGTACCCGACAGAAAAACTCTAATATTTAAGTCAAAAATAATATGGAGAAAAAAAAAAAGAAATAGACTTCCAACAAAAGTAATAGAGAGAAAATCGAAAATGACTTGAAATGGGAAAAAAGTGTGTAAAATCTATACCCAAAGGCTACTGAACGAAAATGGTTAGAAACGTTGATAATCAGGCTCCTTTTTTTTCTCTCTTCGATTCAATCAGTGTATAGAATAAACTTCCGGTGAGGTTCCAACCAAAATGTCCAAAATCTGAGAGAGAGAGCCCCCTATCCCTGTTGAAGAAAATTACCTTATATAGTGCCTCCGCCTTGAACAATAGCTTGGCATCGGAGAATGGAAAGAATGTGACGTCTGACATGGGACAGTCTGCAGTCGAATTTTATTAATGACGCTGATACATCTGCAGGAGTATGGACCTGATATCGTCCCATCATCTGAAAAAATGGTTAGAGGATGGGACGGGTGCATTTAAAGGGTCAGCTATCAGCAATCATTCCTATTTTTGATCTTAAGGAGGAGGCATATGTCTGCTAATACTCTATGTAAGAATTTCCGTCCTAATCAGGGATTGCCTGTAAATTGGTTGTTGAAAGATTCCGAACTTGAGATGATTCCTCTAAGAAGCTATCCGGGTCTCTAGGGAGGCGACTTGTCTCAGTTGATGCTGTTGGATGCCTGAGACGTACTGTGCATGACCGCACCATGCTTAAGAAGGAGCTTTAGTCTTCGTGGCGTCTGAGACAGTGAGAATCCTGAGGCGTCATTAATTTTTCTAAGATGCTGATTATCTAGGGTGAAACTCACTGGGGCCATAAATCCCTGAGAAGATGGATTTCCAAGACGAAATTTATTCAGAGTTATGTATTCCCTAAGTAGGGAGATACCTGAGGTAAAGTGTATCTGAGACGGAACTGTATAAAATTACCCCTAACCACCTACATGTACTTTACTAACAAGATATCTATGTATTACTTTTATATTTTCTCCCAAACATATATATATATATATATATATATAAAGCTAGGATATAATAAATAACATGAACATGAAAAATATGAATATATAGATAGAGCACAAAAAAGTGCCGTAAAAATGTCCACTCCATAATTCATGCTAATTAATTAAGTATTGTATATTGGTACGTATAATTAAAGCAACATAGCATTCAAGATCATTAATGTTATATTCCCCACTAATACTATTCTCATTCTTCAAAGATTATTGCATTAGATATGTATATTATTATTAAGATGTCGACAAAAATAAAAAGTTGAAGTGCCAATTAAATCTTAAATGAATATTATTTATAGTGACCCAACTCAGTATTGTCGGCAGGGCAGCCTTTTTAATCTGTTAGTGTAGTGGTAGGGAAGACCAAAAATCTAAAGGGAATGCAGAGTTGAAACAAGTCTAGATGAGAGAAACCGAAACAAAGCTTCTTGTAAAGAAGAGACCTACACAATTTGGTCAAAATCAAAGACACTTCTTCTTGCATGGATGAAAGTATTGAAGAATTAGTTTGTTCCTCGATATTTTCTCACTGCAGCTGCATGAAAATAATAGATTGAAATTACTTGTGAGGGAAGACTTAAGAGTATGTTCGAGAATTGCACCGCACCCTCATGTTGTCATTTGTGGATAAAAATGGATTGAATGACTGTTTAATATTGATTTTAATATGGATTGAATGACTGTTTAATATTGATTTTATATTTAAATTCTAGAGAATATATTTTGTTGAAATATAAAAGATAAGAAATTCGAATTTTATTATTTTTATTTTTATATTTCTGAAATAATTGTTAAATAAATTAGATATTACATGTAATGATATACTTGATCTTTTATTTAATCGGACGTGACTAATTAATTGGTTGGAATTGAATTTTACGGTTTTCTAAAGAAGAAAATATATATTTGAGAATTCCGTTGTAAGATGTAACCCACACTTGGCCGGTTGGCCCTACTCCCAATTGATGAAGAGTTTCGTATGACAAGGTTAGAAAAGATTGCATTAATTAAGAGATTTAAATTAATATTTGCTTTTCCAAAAGGATCCCTTGAAGTTGAACCTATGATCGTGATATATATAGATATATATATATATATATGGGGGACTACATTAGCATTCATATCCCAAAAGTAAAATAGTTCGAATTTCTAGGCTATCATGTTTAATTACTCTTTATGCTGCCACTATTGTTTTATTTATATTTTCCAATTTTTTCTAGTTTAGTGGTGGGCATGTTTCTTTTTCCCCCTTTTTTATCTTCGGTTAGAAGAGATTACTAAATTTTTATTAATATCAGTAGGTTAATTTATTGGCTTTATTTGTGTGTATATACATTCCGCTATTTTTTTACTCAGTGGTAAATTTTGACATTTATAATTTTAGAATATTAAATTAATTGTAAACTGCACAGATGAAACTAAAAAAATACGAATTTAACTATCCCACATTCATATAGAGATACAGCAATTGTATTGAACATGAACATCAAGTTTGAAACACAAATTTTAAAATGTTAACGTAAAATTTAAAATTTTAAAATTTATATTGTTTAACTTGAATTTAAAAATATTGAATGTAAATGTTGAAATTTAATTTTAAATTTAACTTAAATAATATTCAATTTATGAATATATCGATATACTATAGTCTATAGTCAATGCCAGTAAATCCTATTAATGTTCTTTAATGAAGATTGTACCTTTAAACAACTTACAGATTTGCAATTTCTAAAAACTGTATATCTACATGATATGACATTGCATAAAAGCTTTTAAAAAATCATATACACAGTAATGGCAAATCAACACGAACTTCAGATGGAGGTTGGCCCACTTTCTGTGCCAATCTGAAACTTGATGTTAAAGACAAAGCGATAAGCGAACGGGAGACAGGGAGGGATCATCCGAAATTTTTATCGGACGAAGAGAAGATGATGGATGGCCCACCCTCAAAGCAAAGATCGTACGCTACCTAGATCATGTGGCCCACGTTAAAATTCTGAAAACATCTTTATTATCTCATGGATCCAAGATCTATCAAATGACGAAACGAAGATATCTATATAACTGAAAACGACAACGATTATATTTATAGCCCTAGTTACCTCATTACCTGGCTAAACTCCGAATCTTTGAGCTTTCTTTCAAGAATGTAATGTGTACTGTGTGTACAGCGAAAATGACATTCTACCTTTGCTATAATAGATTAAAATTAGATTCGATATTGAGCCTTTCTTAATCTTGTTTCGTCACTTTATTTGCCTTTTAAGGATACATGTATAGTAATTATAATTATCTGTGTTTATCCAGAGATCTCTGGAGGTTAAGAAATTTATATTGCTGATTACTTTGTATTTCAATCATTCGGGTCTTTTCGTACGATTAGATCATAGCTAGCGATCGAAATATCCATTGTTAATTAATTCTGTATTATAAATTATTGAAATGCAGTTTTCATTTTCTTTGAATTCCGTAGCCATGAGTCCATGAGTTTGTGATAACGTAATTAGGTTAAACGCATGAAATATCAATTAAACTCCAAGAACATCACCGAAAATTATAAAGAAAAAGTAGCCATTTAAAAAGTCCGCTACCAATTAGTGAGTGTGATGCTTCTTTTCTTTCCACTCCCTTGAAATCCGGGGGAGTTTTGTCGCTGCTGCCATGTAAATACAAATTAATTTTCACACACATTAACGTGAAATCTGCTGGATCAGAAATGCTTTGCTTTTGCATTATTTTTATTGGATACTTTTTGAAGATTTAATTTTAAAAGGTATAGCAGAGCAGAATTAAGAAATTTGGAAAAAACATGTGTATTTGTAATGTGTTATCTATTCACTTATTACATAGGTTAGAAGAAACAAAGCAAAAGTGTGTCTGAAATTGAACAGAACAAGAGGAGGCATCGGATTCCTCGACCCCTTGAGAAATGGGGAGAAACTAGAAGAAATAAATGACAATAAGGTTTACAAAGAATCATGCACATGTGTGGAGCCACGTTCGGGTCAAAACAAGGAATTCAAATGAAGATATCATTCATTTCAATTGCTTGCTTTCGTCGTCATGAATTATAATTAACAGCTTAAATTGGGGACTCCACATGCCAATATCATCACAATAGCTGAGTCTATTTATTTATTAATTTCTCTGTTGCTCTCACTCTCATATCAAGAAGGTTGATGACATATTTATGGATTTAAATTTTAATTTCATTTTTTTATTAATTCCGGATATTTAATGCTTGTGCCCGTAGCTAATAACACTTTCGATTAAACAGGATGATCATTTTTTTTTTTTCTCTTTTTCAATTTCCTTTAAATTGTGATAATTAGATAGTTATAACAGTTATTATTATTACCTTGGTTGTTTGGATTTTAATTTAATATAATATTCAACTCTTTCTTTAGCCTGAGCTATTCCAACTTTAACCTCTTTTTAAGCATTTCATTTCATAAATATCCTCGCTTCATAACTGTTTATATGTGCCTGTAATATGAATCCAGCGGTACCCTAAGAAATCAACGGGTATTAAAAAACAAAAAAGTAAGTTTGAAAGAGATCGTGTGGGAAAGGAAGATGTCAAATGACATGGATCTATAATTACTCTCGATTAAAGGATATATGTATATGTATATACAAAATATTTTTTCTTTTCTTTTCCTTTTTCTGGATGAATATTAAGCATTTTACAGTGTTATAATATTTGACGAAGAAAAGAAAATAATACATATGGATGTTATATACAACTATAGGGAAATAGATGCCATGAAGTTGCGTTACAACTACTCTTTTAACTTTATTCTTCTAGTCTGTGAGCCCAGGCTGCATCAGATGCCCTCTACATTCTTCCCTTCCTTTCTTCTTTGCCTTTTACTTTCGTCTTCTTCTTCCATCATTCACACCACCTCTCTATCTCTCTCAAGCAACATGACACATTGATGCATGACCTGAAAAATCAGAGCTCGAGCTCCTAACCAATGGCGACAAGTAACATTGGATCATTCTTCAACAAGTTCTTTTCTCTCTTTCTCCTTCTTCTTCTATACTTGGGTTGTTTCATATGCATAGCCAACAATCACCCAAAAACCAGAAAGAAACGAAAATCCTCTCCTCTTTCTCCTACTT
>JAVXUL010043595.1:0-10898 GCA_035590515.1 Trichilia minutiflora
AAGTATGAAAAGCATGTAGAGACTCATCCTAGAGACCTTCCAAAGACTTGAAAGTATATATCTCACTATCGTAGAGAGTTGATCATTGGTGATCCCTCTCAAGGAATCAAAACTAGGAAAGCATCAAGAGAGGTTTCTCAAAATCTTGAGAAAATACAAAACCTTATATTTGTGTCTCACTTAGGGCCAAATAAAATAGATGACGCATTAATAGATGAGGATTGGATAATGGCTATGCAAGAGGAACTAACTAAGTTCCAAAAAAACCAAGTTTGGGATTTAGTTCCAAGACCTCATGATCATTCCATCATAGGCACCAAGTGGATGTTTAGAAGCAAACTAGATGAGCAAGGAAACATTGTTAGAAATAAAATTAGGTTTGTTGATCAAGGCTATAGGCAAGAGAAAGGGATAGACTATAATGAGACATATGCTCCCGTGGCTAAACTAGAAGCCATTCGAATTCTTTTAGCCTATGCTTGTTTTAAAAATTTTAAACTTTTTTAAATGGATGTAAAAAGTACTTTCTTAAATAGTTTTCTAAATGAAGAAGTTTATGTTGAGCAACCTCCCAATTTTCAAAACTAAAAATTTCCAAACTATGTTTACAAATTAACTAAAACTCTCTACGGTTTGAAACAAGCTCCTAGAGCTTGGTACGAGAGACTTAGTAAATTTCTACTGAAAAATGATTTTAACAGGGGGAGTGTTAATAAAATACTTTTTATTAAAATAAAAGATTATGACATACTTATTGTACAAGTGTATGTTGATGATATAATTTTTGGAAGCACAAATGATTCACTTTGTTAAGAATTTTCAAAGTTAATGAGAAATGAGTTTGAAATGAGTATGATAGGAGAATTAAACTTCTTAATGAGATTATAAATTAAATAAACTTTGTATGGAATTTACATCTCCCAATCAAAATATGTTAAAGATCTTTTGAAGAAATTTGAACTTCTAAATGGCAAACATGTGGATACACCTATGAGTTCATCCACCTCTTTGGATAAAGATGAGCAAGGCAAGGGTATTGACCCTAAGCTTTATAGAGGTATGATAGAATCATTATTATATCTCACTACATCTATAGACCAGACATTTTATATAATGTATGTGTGTGTGCACGATTCCAGTCAAACCCCAAAGAATCGTATTTAAGTGTTGTGAAAAGAATATTTCGATACCTTATGTGAGAATGTCAATATATCCCACATCCCACATTACTTGATTAATGTTTTGTTGGCTTCTCTTTGGTTTATAAAAAGAAGTCATATGTTGATTTATTAGTGTGTCAAAATTAGAAGCCAATAGAAGCTTAAGCCCAACTAAGTCTTCATTTGTGTGGTCCTTTTTTCAAAAGGGCCCGTGGGGTTTTTTCAATAAAGCCCTTTAGTATTAAATATCTTTGATTTTGATTTGTATCTTTTGGATAATTACATTGTGGCCCAGAAGAAGTTGTAAAGTTACAAAATTGAAGATAGGGGATTCTCTGCGGCGTCTGAGGATGTAGGTATTTATATCGAACCTCGTTAAATTTTGTGTTTTGTCTATTTCTGTCATTTATTTATTTTAAATTATATTTAATTAGCTAGTAGAATACTTGTTGTTATTGTTTAGGATTTTCATATAATTGTTTAGTTAGGGAATTCCATATTTCTGCTGTGTTTGCAACAAGTTGTAGAATCTTAAGTGTCCAACAAGTAGTAGCAAATCTTGTTTGGGGCACAACATCTTAGAGGCACACCTAACTTAGCATTGTTTTATCCCAAGGATGGTTCATTTGATCCTAAAGGTTTTTCAGATGCAGACTTTAGAGGTTGTAAGATTGATAGGAAAAGCACGAGTGGTGCATGTCATTTCTTAGGGAATGCATTAGTTACATGGGTGAGTAAAAAGCAAAATTTTGTTGCTTTATCAACCACCGAGGCTGAGTACATTTCTGTAAGTAGTTATTGTGCATAACTTTTATGGATTAAGCATCAATTGATTGACTATGGCATGCATATAGATAAGATTCCCAGTATGTGTGATAACACTAGTGTCATTAACCTCACAAAGAATCTAATACATCATTCACATACCAAGCATATTAAAATATGACATCATTTTATCTATGATCATATTCAAAAGAACAATGTGTGTATTGAGTACATAAACGTTGAACATCAACTAGCAGACATTTTCATAAAACCTTTAGATAAAACTTGATACTCAATGTATCGATACGTTCCTAAAATATATCGATACCTTTGCGACGTACATGGGACGAAAATATCAAAATGTATCGATACCCTTTAAAAGATATCGACACGTTTACCAGATTAAACCTTAAAACTACGTTTTGAGTTTGGACACGACTTTTGGGATTCAAAAACCGCCATAACCCTTCATCTTCCCACGATTTCTTTAAATTCAAACCTTTTCACCATTGTTCTCTCTCTACAAGACATTTGAAATAGTTATCTTCATCTCGCTCTCTCTCAAACATCTTCTTCAAATATCTAAAATTGTCACTTTCATCCTCTCTCTCTCTCTCTCAATGGCGCCTCGCATGAAGATTCATGCACCCTCTGACAGAAAGAAATGAAAAGTCACAGAATTGTCCTCCTCCATCATCCTAAATGAGCCAAACCTATGGGGATTCACTTCTCAGGAGCAACAGGACAAGTTTATGAGCCAGTTTGCTCACAGAATCGTCACTCTAGGCCGAGTAATAGATTTTGAATTTTTGAACAGAATGTATTTTCCATACTTGACCCAAATTACCCATTTTGGTTGGTTGTCGTTTCTAAGTATTGAGGGGGAGTTTTATCCAGAACTTGTTAGACTTTTTTATTCGAATCTTGACACCAAGGATCTAAATACTAGTAGAATTATGGTTAATAAATTTAGGACTTGGGTACAAATAGTTGAGTTTGTTATGGACAAACAGTTGTTGATAGAACAGTTCAGATTGATTCCTGGGAGAGAGCATTATTTTTCATCAAATTTTAACCCACTTGAGGCTTGCAGAATAATTTTTAAAAACCCAGATCTGCAGACTGTAGAGAATAAACCTTCTAAACTTCAGTTAAATAAACGGATTCTACACTTGATAGTTGCCTATAATCTGAATGTTTGTTCTAAAAAATTTGCAGAGATGTCCGTTGAGGACATGTGGTGGATGGAGTATATTATGACTCATAATCAACTGAACTTGGCTTACTGGATGATTTTTAATATTGTACAGGGCGCTTCCCAGAGATATAATTTGCATTATGGGTATCCAATCATTGAATTAATCAAGAAGATGGCCCTAAAGACATTGGTTAGCGTTGGTAGTAAGACTTCCCCTACATCGAGCATGTTGAGTGAGACGACTCTACGAAAAATGCACTATAAGCAGTAGGCTTTTGGTGTATAGTTTTCGAAACAGGCTGGTGGTCCCTGCCTTAGAAAGGATAATGATGTTCAGACTGATGATACTCCGAGTGACCTTCCATCAGGATTAGGATTGGAGCAGCAGTAGGAACAACAGCAGGATGTGCATAGTCCTCCTCCTGTCAGTTCTTATCCTCCCTTTGAGACAGGCTCATCATCTCATCCTGCTCATGTTGACTCCTCATCTAATGAGAAAATTGATCCTGAGCTTGTTGAGATGCTTAGACGGCATGGGGCACATCATAGTCCGTGATTTCTTGATTTTTTTAATTGTTATCGTTGTTCTTTTCCTTATTTCTGGATGACATTTTTGGATGATTGCTCTTAGATGTTTTTCATGATTTTTTTTACATTCTAGATATTTTAATATCAATTATTGCTTCTCAATTGATGCTCTTATTGCTCATTTCCCCATATTGCGATGGCTAATTTTGCAAAATGTTTTTGACTCCTTACCCTTGTTTGATTATTGACAAAAAGGGGAGTCAACCATGATACATATATTGCTCATGTATTGATTATTGATATGTGATATGTGTTTTGTCATCATCAAAAAAGGAGGAGATTGAAAGCCCTAAAATGTTTTGATGCTATATATTTTAAATGGCAAAAGATCGTTTTTTATTATGCCAAAATATATAAAGTAATAGCTTATGGATGTGATATATATATATATATATATATATAATTTATAGAGTGATGATTATACATTTAAAAAGACATATATTTCAGTTGATAGTTTCTGTAAAGGCAAGTATGTTTTTAAGGAATTCAAATTTGGAATCAAAAGCATCAAGAAATCATGGCCAGACTCAAACGTATCGATACCCTATTTAAAGGTATCGACACGTTTGGTTACTGTGTAAAAATTAAGCCCGAGTTTCAAAACCCTACCTCAAAACATTTCAATACCCTTAAAGATTGCTCAAATGTATCGATACCCTTGCTTGACGTATTGATACGTTGGTGACGAAAAAATTTTAAATTTACGCAGGAACGTTTCGATACCCTTGTAGTCCATGATAAACATATCGATACCCTTTAAGATTACTCAAACGTATTGATATCCTTGAATAGCACATCAACACGTTCGTGACGGACTCATCAAATTTGTGTGGAAATGTATCGATACCTTAGAAAACGTATTGATACACTCAAGGCAACAAAGCCCAATGTATCGATACCCTCAAGATTTAAATTAAAACGTATCGATACCATAAAGAAAAGTATGGGCTTCTACAACAAATCATAACAGTAACGGCTACTTCAGAAGCAATTAATATCGCTATTAATGAGAGCAAATAAAGCCATTGGAGGAATTAAAAGTCAAATATAAATTTAGCCATATTTGAAAAATCAAGGGTTGGTTGAAATGCAGATACACAGAGCATAAAATCTGAAAAACATTCCTCTGCTAAATTAATTCTCATTCTCTCTGTTTTATTTCACCTGTATTTATTTTAGTGAGAGAAAGCTTGAGTTCATTGAATATTTACTCTTTTGAGAGATCAAATTTCTATCTTTATTTACTGAGATACATTCAGGGTTACTCTTCACCTATTGTAAGAAAGATTGTATTGGGTTTCACTTCACCCGTTCTAAAGGAAGTTGTATTGTGGTTGCCCTTTACCATATAAAAAAGGAGTTGTATTTGGGTTTCTCTTGACCCATAGAAATAAAGAGTTAGTAATCCTCGGTGTGAGTGGATTCATCTAGGAAGAGTGGACATAGACTTATAGTCGAACCACTATAAAAATTATTTCTTGCATATTTTATTTTTCTGTGTTCATTCTCTCTCTCTGCATTTAGTTTACAGAACACAAAGTCAGTTTTATAATCTTTCACGAACAACTTAAAAATTTTGTTTTAACATTTTAAATTTCTAATTCACCCTCCTCTTGGAACTTGCCATCTGAGCCTACAGATTGTACTGTAGACACTGAGAGAAAAATGATTGTATGTTAAGTTTTTGAAATGTGAATTCTGGCTTCAAAAAGTGGTATTCTTGGAATATGTAGTTTTGAGGGAAGAAATTTTTGTTGATCCTCATAAAGTCAAAGCAGTAATACAGTGAAAAAATCCCAAGAACGTCATTAAATTTGAAGCTTTTGGGGATTAACTAGTTATTATAGAAAATTTGTTGAAAGTTTTTCTTTATTGGCCATTTCGTTAATACGATTAACGAGAAAGAATGTCAAGTTTGAGTAGGATGAGAAATGTGAGCAAAATTTTTAAGAATTAAAGAATTATCTTACACTGACTCTAATATTAGCATTTTCAACTCTCGGAGAAGGATATGTGGTATTCAGCGATGCCTCTAGACAACGGTTAAGGTGTGTTTTGATGCAGAATGGGAAGATAATTGCATATAATTCTTGATAATTTAAAAAGCATAAGGTGAATTATCCAACCTATGACTTAGAGTTAACCGTAGTAGCTTTTACCCTGAAGATTTAGGGATATTATTTGTACTGAAGAAGTACTAGATTTTTACCGACCACAAAAGCCTAAAATACTTACTTACATAACAAGAATTGAACCTGAGATAAAGAAAATGGTTTAAATTAATCAAGGACTATGATTTGATCATTGACTATCATTTTGGGAAAGCTAATGTAGCTACAAACGTTTTAAGTAGAAAATCTTCAGTAACAGTGGCATATGTTCAGTTTACACATCTCTGTTATTACTCGAATTGAAGAGCCTACGAGTGATATTGGAGTGTGGTCAACATGGTTCGATGTTAGCCAATTTCATAGTAAGATTGACATTAAGGGAATAAATAAAGAGAAAATAGATATAAGATCCAGAATTGGTAAAAGCTTGTTAGAAAATTATGAATAGTAATACCAGAGACTTTTATATCACCCAAGATGGGATTTTAACATTAAGACGCAAAGTATGTGTACCCAGAGATAATGAATTGAGGAATGAAATTTTAGAGAAAACTCACTGTTCTGTATTTGCTATACATCCCGATAGTAAGAAAATATATAGAACCATCAGAGAGAATTACCAGTGGTCAGAAATGAAGAGGAAAATTGCAGAATTTATTGTCAGGTGTATAACATGCCAGCACGTTAAAGCCAAGTATCAAAAGCTAGTAGAAATATTTCAACCATTACCAATACCAGAGTAAAAATGAGAACACATTACCATAGATTTTGTAATAGGATTGCCACGTATGCAAGTAGGACACGATGTAATTTGGGTGATTGTTGATAGATTGACAAAGTGTGCACACTTTCAGCCATCAGAAATAAGTATTCGATTGAGAAGTTGGTGAGATTATATGTGATAAAAATTGTTAGGTTATATTGTGTACCTATCACAATAGTGTCAGATCGGGATCCTCAATTTACATCTCGATTTTAACCTAGCCTTCAGAAAACCATGAGTACAATATTAAACTTTAGCTCAGTATTCCACCCTCAGATAGATGGACAGTCAAAAAGGATCCTTCAGATACTCGAAGATATGTTACGTGGGTGTGTAATGAAGTTTCAGGAAAGTTAGGATCGATACCTATCATTAGCTGAGATAGCCTACAATAATAGTTATCAATCTAGCATAAGAATGGCATCGTACAAAGCACTTTATAGGAGAAAATATAAGACTCCTTTATAAAGGAATGAAGTAGGTAAAAGAAAACTAGACAATGTAGAGCTAATTGAATCTACCATTGAGAAGGTAAAGATTATCAAGGAGAGATTGAAGATAGCACAAGACAGACAGAAATTCTACTCGGATAATAGACGGAGAGATTTATAGCTTGATATGGATGAATGAATGTTCTAAAAGGTATCACCCTGGAAAAGGATTATTCGATTTATGAATCAGGAAAAACTCCATCCTCGATTTATTGGGCCTTTTAAAATCATTAAGAAAATTGACCCAATGGTTTATAGATTAGAGTTGCCATCAGAGATACACATATTCACGATGTTTTTCAAGTATCTATGTTAAAGAAATATATTCTTGACCCCTTACACATCATTGAATTTTCTCCAATCGATCTGTGTGTTAAAGTGTGAGGTATAACTAATTGCTATCATCGCTCATCAGGAACGGATACTAAAAAACAAAACCATTCCTATGGTAAAGGTATTGTGGAGGAGCAACGCAATAAAAGAGATGACATGGGAGCCTGAGAGTCAGATGCAGAGTCAATATCCCCATCTCTTTCAGTATTAAGGTATGTAGAATTTTGAGGATAAATTTTTTTAAGAGGGTAGATTGTGAGCCTTGTGACTAAATTTTAAGGGTGATATGATAATTTTTTATTTTTTATGCATATAATTGTCCCCATCTTATAAATAATTGATATGTCATCACGGCTCCATAATTATATTGAGGTTTTAATTTTGTTAAGATTAAGTTTTGAAATCATAAACACAGGGACCTCAATGTATCTAAAAGTTTAAGTGGGCCCAATAATATTTTCTAATTTAGGGGGAGGATTCAAATGAAAATATGCAATTTTAGCAATTTGTTCGAACAAATGGGTTGATTCATTTGAACGAAATTTTGATGTGCTCTCTGAAAAATTTGGCCTCAGATTCGTTCGCACAAAAAGTGATTCGTTCAAACAAATTGATCAAAATAGTATTCAGGTTATTATTCGATGAGAAATAGGGGTTCATTTATTGCAATCGTTAAACTGAGTTTAAATGAATTAGTTAGACTCTAATGTGATTTTGAAATGATAAAAAATGGATAATCAGTCGAGAAACGAAAATTTTATTCGATTACGTGTATAAGTCAACTTTAAAGCCCGAATTAAAATGCATTACATGCATACGAGTCTCATTCATGCTTTAGAAATGAGTATTAATATAGTTTTTAGCGTATATGTATTTAGACGATAATACGTGAGCGAGGAACCCACATGAGATACTAAGAAACGAGGGGAATTAGAAAATGTATAACCTCTCTAGATTGTGAGTGAATATTTTATATTTTCTATCACTTTAAAATAAATTTTTGACATTCTTAAATATTTGCAAATGTTTTATAAAAGTCAAATTTATATATTTATTATTTTTATTTTATATACTTGTTTATATATATATGGTTTGAAATAAAATTATAAAATATGTTTGTATAACCTACGACCGGAGACCAATGATGACTGAATTTTCATTTTTGTATAACTTTTTATGATGTAGTGAAATTATGATTGATTATATGATTATTATGATTTTTACGAATTGTTTGGATATATGTATGCATATTGGTGATTATTGCCATGAGGACTAGAATTATTGTTTACTGGAGCTACAGGATAGTAGCCTAGGCTAACCTGAGGAAAGGCTGCTTAGGTGAGTGAAGGTTTACAGGTGGGGGTTAGTATAAGGTGTAATATTGATGAGATTTTGAGATTTGATTCGACCACCTGTGAATCTCGTTCACTACTCGAAGCCAACGTTAGTGGTGAGCTGATTTTCTAACTAAATTATGCATAGTTTTATTCTTTATTATAAATTAAACTTTTATAAAATATTATTGTTTTCACCTGTATGCAAAACCAACTGACGATCTTGGGGTTGCCCAGGGCCAGGGTGATCGCCAAGAAGGGTTATCAACCTAATGACTTTATATTTGTTCATGTTTTTTAATTTAATCAAATATTTTAGATAAAATCGCTTTTGAAATGATTTTCAAATCTTTATATTATATTTTTAAAAAGAAAGTTTTATTTTGTAAATTTTTATATTGAGATGTATAATTAGTTATAATATTTAGTTCACTCATTAATTATACTCTCGTATACTCACCTCTCTTCACTTTTCAGTTTCAGGTTAAGCAAGCTATCAGAGTGCATCAACATGGTAGTGATACCTCAAAGTTTAAGAGGAATCAAGTATAATTCTAACTCAACTCATATCCAATTTAATCTAGGTCTATTGAGTTAATTGATCTTTTATGATTTTCATATCAATGTTTCAAGCTTCGTAAACATGCATTGTAATTAATGATAAAACCTATTATAAGTAAATTTTACCAGAGTTTGTTTATATATATATATATATATTATCAATGATTTGCTTTGTGGATTATAAATCAATTTATTTACTTTGAAGTGCTTGAGATTGATTCTAGAAACTTTATGAAGTCTGAGCAGTTTGGAAGGAATTATTCGATGTGTTTAAAATATTTGTTTTGAAAACAGGATTTTCAAAGGCTTTACAGGCTCTTAAGATGTATTTTAGGATAATTAAGTACATTTTAGAAGTCTGTGGTGATTGTCACATGTAAGACCTACAAGTTAGGGCATGACACTAATGATAAAATAAAGTCAACAATGAATGGATTTTAGATTCGGGTTCTTCTTATCATATATGTCTTAATAGTGATTTGGTCTCCACTTATGAAACTTGTAATTGTGGAATTGTTTTGATAAGTAATAATGTTGTTTATAATGTTAAGGGTAAGGTATTGTTCGAATTAAAATGTATGATGATATTGTGAGAATACTCACTGATGTTAGATATATTGCTAATTTAAAAAAGAATCTCATCTCTTTGAGCTTTCTAAAGACACTTGGATGCAAGTATTTAGATGAAAGTGGAGTTTGAAAAGTTAATAAAGGTACTCTTATGATCATGAAAGCTTGCAGGTTTGGTAGTTTGTATATCTTGCAAGAATCTTCAATTACAAGTTTTGTTGCAGTCTCTATGTCGTCTTTATCTAATTTTGACATCACCAAATTATGGCACATTTGATTAGGACATATAAATAAGAAAAGTTTAACCATATTAAGAAAAAGAGATCATCTTTATAGGCAAAGTATTGTGTTTATAGATTTTTATGAGTATTATATTTTTGACAAGTAGAAAAAAATTAGCTTCAATTCACCAGTAATTCATCGAACAAAATATACTTTAAACTATATTCATTCAGATCTTTGATGATTGTCTCATATATCGTCTGAAGGTGGTGTCAGGTATATATTGACTTTCATTTATGACTATTTGTAAAGGTTTGGGTTTATTTTTTAAAGCAAAAAAATGATATTTTCTTAATATTTAAGCAATGAAAAGTTGTGATTAAGAAATAGACAAGAAGATAGATCAAGTAGCTTACAATAAAAAATAGTTTGAAATTTTATGAAGGTGAATTTTGTAAGAATGAAAGAATTGATTGACATTACACAGTCAGGATAATGCCTCAATATAATGGTGTAGCAAAACAGATTAACAGAACTCTTTTGTAATGAACTTGTTGTATAATAATATAGGTTTCATAAAAGATTTTTAGGTAGAAACAATCTTTACAACTTGTCATATTTGAAAGTTCTATGGCTTAAATCATGCATAAACGTAAGTTTTTCATGCCAAAACCCTAGGCTACAAAGCTTGAAAATCAAGAAGAATCAAGGATGCTAACCTTAGAGCTTTTGTTGCTCTACTTGTGTGCTTTCTTTTTGTGATGAAGATTAGATTCAAAAGGCATGAATCCTCTTCACTTTA
>JAVXUL010043616.1:0-10897 GCA_035590515.1 Trichilia minutiflora
TAGCTACTGTGCACAACAGGCCAACATGGCCACATCACCATATACAATAACACAGGCCTACACGGCCATCATCATCACAAGTACAGGCCTAACATGGCCGTCATCATCATAACATATAAAAATAAAAATATGCCAACATGACCACCAATCACAGTCAAAACCAAAATCCGACCCAAAGGCCATCCCATCAGCATATCAAACAAAACTGGCTCAACGGCCATAAATCAAAACATAAAACATGGCTCAAAGGCCAAACCATCATCATAGAAACAACAAATGGCCACAAAGGTCATATCGTCATGATCATCACAAAAATCAATATATATAAAGAGAGAGTTCATAAAACAAAACATTTCCTAAAAGTTTATTCTAGCACAAACAAGGGGCCCTCCCGGCCACCACACAACAAAACTCAACTCCGCCATATATGAATTCAATATAAAGGTTTCTATCGCCCTAAGGCTGAAAATAAGTTTAAAAATCAATTACAAGAAACAAGAAACATAAACAAAGAAGAGAATTAAGCCCACTCACTATTTAGGGAGGGTACACACTCCCTAATCTCCCTCGTTCCTCGGCTATTCACGCGAGTGCCTCGATATCGAACCGTCGCCTATTCAATCACAACGTTATCATCAACATGCATTCTAAATATGCATATGAAGGTGAATACATGAAATGCAGGCTAATATCGAATTCTAACGTTGAACCAATACGCGATAATATTCTAAAATCCTCGTCAAACCTTGAATTACTAAACTAACGTCGCTACGAACCCACATTGCACCTAGGATGACACGTTTCAGCTCGATTCCATAATTTTGACATGCGAACCCCACAGGCCCGTTGAAATAGTAACTCCAATTACTGTTCACATATTTCCATTTTCTCCGAAATCACTACTCTAACTTCCTATGACTTCCCCGACTCCATTACAACCCAAAGAACATCTTAAAACCTATCAAAACGTCGTAAATCTACGAAAATACATACGAAGATACATACAAATCAAAGTTCATAAAATACGAAAAGGAATATGCAGACGTGTTAGAAACGGAGCTACGAACCTCGTGGTATGGTCGATTTCCTCTAATTTGGCCTGAAAAGTCAAAAGCCCCAAATCTCC
This sequence comes from Trichilia minutiflora, assembly GCA_035590515.1. NCBI lineage: Eukaryota > Viridiplantae > Streptophyta > Magnoliopsida > Sapindales > Meliaceae > Trichilia > Trichilia minutiflora. The sequence goes on from JAVXUL010043616.1 coordinate 1,127, forward strand.
CCCAAAACCCTAACTTCCTCTCTTCGCAAATCCGCGCCTCTAACGCCAAATTGATGTTCCCAGCATGATAGACACGTGGAGTGCGGTTTGTCTGTGAAAAGAAATTGAAATTCGGGCAAAAATCGGGCAAGGGCTGAGAAGAACCAAGGAGAGAACGTGAGGGAGGAGAAGAGAAGGAAGAAAAGAAGAAAAAGAAAAGAACGGATGAAAAATACGACCCCCTGACCCCTTTTTATAGAAAAAGAGCGAAATCACCATTTTTTCCTTAAGTTCCCTTAAAGAGAAAGCTTTTAGAAAGGGATAATTTCATCATTTCGTGCCGATTCGATCGACCGAATCACCCCTTCGATCGAACGAATCGCATTTCGATCGATCGACTCCCTTGGCATGAATAGTACTCAGAAAGCTCACAAATCGTCGATCGAACGAACCATCATTCGGTCAAACGAATTCACACTTCGATCGAACTAACCTCACATTCGGTCGAACGAATCCCCTATTCGTTCGAACGAACTCGAAGCCACAAATTTTCAAAAAGTTTTCAACGATTCGATCGATCAAACCCGTCAAAAATTCGAATCCTCACATTAATAGGCCCTACACGAGCCTAGGATCACACCCACAACCCCATGAAGTACAAAATGAATGCAGATGTAAGGACGGAAGAAGTAGAAAATGACAATTATACCCTCGAGGTGAGGTACGGGATGTTATAGGATGGATGCTATACAAAGAAAAAGATCAAAGTAACAATACTGAATTTAAAAGTATCGATACTTATTGACGAAATAAAGAAAAAAAGAAAATAGGCACTCGAGGAATGATACATGGTGAAGCAGGATCGACACATCCTTTAAAGAAGATAAAAGTATTGATACTTATCTTTAAAGTATTGATATATATTGACAAAGCAAAGAAAAGAAAAGAAAAAGACCCTGAAGATCAAAGAATCGATACTTGAAACTGGTAAGACACGAGTATCAATACTTAGGCCTCGTGTATGGACACACAGAGTACGAAAAATTTTAAAAAGACGATACATCAAGAAGATTGACACTCAGGCATAAAGGAACAATCTTCAAGCTCAAGACAAGTAAAAGTATCGATACATTCAGAGTTTTTAAATCATAACAACTATTTTTATAGCATTTATGGTAAAATAAAGAGCCATTAAAAGTTATTACTCTGAACTTTAAGAGTTTCATTTTTAGAAAGACAAACAGAAGTAACTGAGCTTAAAGAATAGTAATCAAGCAAGTAAAACTAGGTGACAAACTTTCACATACTTTTAAAGAGAGAAAATCTATAGTGTGAGTTTATTACAAATATACTTTTATAAGAGTTTTTCATTTATCACATTTATGATTTTATTTTGGTTTTCTTTCATCAGTAAGAAGAAAATTATACTAGGTTACTCTTTACCCATAATAAAGAAAATTTTGTACTATGATTGCTCTTCACCGTCAAAGAAGGGGATTATAAGTTACGTTGCTCTTAACCTTGTAAAACAAAAATATTAGTGGAATCTAAGTATGAACATTAATCGAGAAGAGTGAACATAGGTCAGATTGTCTAATCACTATAAAAAATTTTCTTTTTCTCTTTACTCTTTATAAATTACTTTATTGTATTATCTATAATTCATATTCATCACATTAATAATTCATATTAGCTTTATACTTACGAATTAGATTTCAAATTTTTTATTAAACCTAATTCATCCTCTTTTGGGGTGTTATTATCTAAGCCAATAATTGGCACATGTATATGAAGAGTCAGGCCATCAATAAGATTATGATGAGTTATAAATTTTCTATTGTGAAGTTGGATGACATGTTAGATCAATTAAATGGAGTCGTATTGTTCATAAAATTAATTTATAAAGTGGGCATCATCAAATTTGCATTAAACCGGTAAATGAGTGAAAGAACTCAAGATAGTTATATAAGTCATTGGTTATGCCATTTGGTTTGAGTAATGCTCCTAACACTTCCATGCGGCTTATGAACCAAATATTTAAGTCGTTTATCAAATGCTTCGTGATCGTATACTTTGATGACATCTTGATTTATAATAAAATTGTGGATGAGCATTTGAAGTATTTATATGAGGTATTGATAGTGTTACAAAAGAATAAGCTATTTTTGAACCTTAAAAAGTCTAACTTGATTACTGACAAGCTATTATTTATTGGGGTATATTGTTAATTCTGAGGGAATACAATTGATATATAGGATGAAGACTAAAGCAATCCATGATTAGATTATATCTAAAATTATAAGTAAAGTACAAAATTTTCATAGGTCAGCTATATTCTATAGACGGTTTATAGGGTGTTTGAAGAATGGAAAGTTCAATTAGGAAGAAGGAGCAGAAATTTGAGAAAAAATTTTGCACAACCTTTTTATTGGCTTTATCGAGCTTTAAATAGTTAATTGAGATAAAGTATGGTGCATGTGGAGTTGGGATAGAAGCAGTACTATCTTAAGAAAAATGGTCGGATATTACTTCAATAAGAAGCTAAGTAATGCCTAACAGCAATTGTCAACTTATAATAAGGAGGTTTATGTGGTTATTCAAACACTAAAGCATTTGGAGCACTACGCATTGGCAAAAAGTTCATCTTATATTCCAATCATCAGGTCTTAAAATTTCCAAAATAATCAAAAGAGGATTAGTAGTGATATTTATACTCATTGATCCATTTTCTTACAAAAACTTTCATTTAAGTTAATGCAATAAATCAAGATTTAAAATAAAGTGGTAGATACATTAAGCCCATGTGTATCTTTGTTGATAGTCTTGAGTAAGAGATTTAAGGGTTTGAAGAGTTGAAAAATTATTTACAAATGATTTGGATTTTTATGAGTTGTGGTTAAAATTGAAAAATTATCTAGTCGTAAAGGATTTTTCACATACAAAGGGTATACCTAATACAGGAAAACCAATTATGTATGCCAAAGAAATCATTTTTAAGATAAGCTAATTCGAGATTTACATTAAAGAGGATTAGTGGCATATTTTGGTAGGGACAAGATCTTGGATGTAATAAAGGAATGCTATTATTGGCCAAAGATACACAAGGATATGGAACACATTGTAAAAAGATACTATACATATCAAATCTCGAAGGAGCATTCATAAAATACCAAGTTATATATACCTCTATCGATTTTAATGAACATTTAGAAGGATTTATCCATAGATTTTATAATTGACCTTTCTCATATATAACTGGTATGAATTTTGTATTTGTTGTGGTTGATAGATTCTCCAAGATAGCTTATTTTATTCCATGTAAGAAGACCACAGATGTTAGTAATATGGTGAGGTTATTTTTTTTGAGAAGTGGTGAGATTACACAGAGTATGCAAGTCTATAGTCTTTAATCATGACACTGAGTTCCTTAACTATTTTTGGATGACCTTGTGAAAGATGTTTAATGCTTCATCGAAGTTTAATAGTACCACACATGTAACATCCCGGTCTGATGAGGGCGGGAAGTGGCGCCGGGGTAAGGGTGCCTGAGTAAGGAGCGACTTTTGGCTGGCTTCTAGGACGGCAGGGATGAGCCAAATCCCATATCGGAATGGGAGAGAAAGTTACTGGACTATATATGTAGAGTTGGAACCACATTGTCAACAAGATCTTTTGGGATGGGTGGTGGTTTAACTCCAAGAACTACGCAGTTAAGCGTACTTGGAGGAGAGCAGTACCAGGATGGGTGACCTCCTGGGAAGTCCTCAATAACCCATTCCAAGAACAAAACCGTGAGGCCCCAAGGGTTGGGCCAAAGCGGACAATATTGTTGACAGACTTGGACCAAGCGTTACACTCCCCCTCTCGGGTCATAGAAATATTTCTACACAAAAATTAATATACATTACAAAACATGATTAACTTGACTTAGTGTATGGTACACTGACACAATATACCCAGACGTGCGACACATCATCATGTATTGATACATGCCCTTCATGTATTGATACTTCATTTCAAAAAGGGGTCGTTCACGTTCTAATTTGTCAATGTATCGATAATTGCTATTGAATATGAGTTTCAGGTCCAAAAATGCTCTAAGTATCAATACTTCATTCTTTACTGTTCACAAGATATCGATACTTGTCTCTTTAAAGTATCAATACTTCGATGTCACTATTTATCACTATTCATAATATATCGATACTTCCTCCTTCAAAGTATCAATATTTCATTCTCTGTGCTCAAATATTGATACATCAATTCTATGTATCGATACTTTCAGTCCTAGACATCGATACTTGTCACCTCAAGTATCGATATATCAACATCCCATGTATCAATACTTTCTCTGTTCATCCTATTTTGGGATAGTAACTTCAAATAGTCATAACTTTTGACTACAATATCTTCACGAAACCCATAATATATCAACGAAAAGCTCTCTTTGAGATCTACAAAAATGATTTTAGGCTTAAAAATTTAGTTCTTTCTCATAGACTCATATTCTATACTACACACCTTCTTAAAAATAACTTTAAGGTATCTTATCCTCTAATACATGATCTATATACAACATCATGCAAGAAATCTCATGAAGGATTTACCATGATGCCCATACATATGAGGGATGAGTTTCACAAATATTCTCTATAAAGTTAATTGAAGAGATAACATTATGAAATTTAAAATACCATTGACAAAAGGCTTGTTTTAATCCATATAAGCTTGGATACCAAATGTTTACCATCTTTATTGAAAAAACTTTCTGATTATTTTATATAAATTTCTTCTTCTAAATCTCTATTGAGAAAGACCGTTTTCACATCTATTTGTTGTAACTCTAAATCAAAATATACAGCTAAAGCCATAATGATACGAAAAGAATCTTTCTTATACACAAAAGAAAATGTTTTCTTGTAATTTATATTTTCCCTTTAAGCGAATTCTTTAATAACGAGTCTTTCTTTATATCTTTCAATGTTATTTAGTGAGTCTTTCTTTGCTTTAAAGACCCATTTATATCTAATGACTTTTGCACTATTAGGCAACTGAACAAGATCTCAGACTCCATTATATATTATAGAATTCATCTTATCCTTCATAATATCATACCATTTATTTGATTCATTACAACTTATGCCTTGTGAAAATATTTCATGATCATTTTTTACTCTAATATTTTAGTATAGTTCTTGTAGATATACAATATAATTACTAAAAATTAATTATTTTTTTACTCTAGTAGATCATCGTAGTGTTGGTTTCACATTTTATTGAAGAATTTGTTGTTCAACTGATTGATCAATAATTTTTAATGTTTCCTTAATGATTTGATTTATTAGATTATTATCAGTTGTTTATTAAATTTCAATGATTGGTTATTCAACATTCATTTAACCTTGAGGAGTGTTGTGAATGATAAACAATCTATCACTTGAAGTCAAAGGTTGTACATTACTTTAATCTTTTTTAAAAATAATGTTCTAAATTTGATCACTCTCACTAATCAAGTCATTCTCAAAAAATTTTATATTTTTTAATTCTATAATTCTAGTATTATGAGATAGACAATAAAATCTATATCTTTTAAACCTTTCAGTATATCCAATGAAATACCAACTAATAGTCCTTGGATTTATCTTCTTTTCTTGAGGATTATAAACTATTACTTTAGACGGATATCCCCAAATGTGTATATGTTATAAAATCAATTTTTAACCTTTCTATAATTCAAATAACATATTTGGGATAGCCTTTGTTAGAACTCAATTTAATATATCCATTATCATCTTAAGAGCTTCAGTCCATAAGAATTCAAGTAATTTGGAGTTACTTCGTATACTCCTCATTATATTTATTAAAGTTCGATTTCTTCTTTCTATCACACTATTTTGGTATAGAGAATCAAGTATAGTATATTAGATAACTACCCTATGCTCTTAAAGAAACTTCGCAAATAGATCAGCTATTTGTCCATCCTCTGTATATCTACCATAAACTTCTTCACCTCTATCTGATCTCACGATCTTAATTTGCTTATTACATTATTTTTGTACTTCAATCTCAAAAATTTTAAAGGCATTTAATGCTTTATACTTGTTAGCAAGTAGAGATACATGTATTGTGAATAATTATTTATAAAAAAGATAAAGTATTTTAGATCATTTACATTTATGTCTAGACAACAAATATCTGTATATATAATCTCTAATTTGATAGAGCTTCTTTTGCTACCTTTCTTATACTAGTTGGTCTATTTTTCTTTAATGCAATTCATACAAGTATCAACATCATTAAAATTTGAAGTATTAAGTACTCCATCTTTATTAATCTCTTTATTCTCTCTATAGAGATATATCCCAATTTTAAATGTCATAATTTAGAGGAGTTCTCATTTATAATACATCTTTTAGTACCAGTGTGAACGTGCATAGCATTATAAGCAATATTACTTTGGAAATTAATAGAGAAAAGATTATCAAACAATATACTATTCTCAACAAGATCAAATTTATAAAATAAACTAAAATTCATTTTTGAAAATTGAAAGAATATCTGAAAGATACAAGTCTTGAAATACAAATTAAATTTTTAGAAAAAGTAGGAATATAAATAATCTTTTTAAAATATAATTAAAAACCACTACTTAAAATACATATTCCAATAGCTTTCATATATAAACGCATCTTGTTTTCTGAATAGATACATTGCTCACTTTCCACTAGCTTTCTTAAATTTTTCATACCCTACAAAGTATTTGAAACATGGATTATAGAATCATAATCAATCCACCACATATTATAAATAACATCAACTATGTTATATTCATAGCAAACAAATGAAACTAAATTACCTTTACTCAAAGTAATTTTTGAAACTTGATAAAATTCTTCTTTATGTGTCCCTTCTTTTATGAAAGAAATACTTAGATTTCTTCTTAGTTTCAGTACTTTAGATCAGTATTTTACCTTTCTCTTTATGCTTAGTCCTTTTTTGATTCGTTTCTCGTATTATCATAAATGCACTTTCATTCAATTCTGCAATCAGTCTCACTTTCTCCTAAACAAATGTGGTCATAAGTTTATTGATTGACTATTTATCTTTATGTATGTTATAGGATATCTTAAAGGATCTATATTGATGTAGATATATAGAACCCATCCTAAATTATTAAGATTTATAGGGTACAAGCGTAAATATCTGATTGAGGTGTTGATTGAGGCCTGAAGTAAATAAAAATGGATAAAAGGTATTTGGATCATTTGGATATGGTTACTGTAACAGTATCAAATTTTATACTGGTTGGTACTGAATGAAAGCTTGTAATATTTTGGGTACCATGCCACAAATGGTGCTTAAATTGGTTAAGTATTAAAAAGGTTATAACTCTTTCCATTAAATGTGTAAAATTACGATCCAAATTTCAAAGCAGAATACTTGTAGCAGTGTTAATTTTGTAGAATCTAACGCTACAAATGATACTCAATTTAGATAAGGAATCATGAAATTATAACATTTTTTTATAAAAAATGAGTCAAAAATGAATAAAAATAAAAATCTATGATCCGAAGGACTTGGGGGTTAAAAATCTTAAAAAAAAATTTGGTGTGTGTGTGTGTGTGTGGAGTTGGTGGTTTAAGAAATAGAGTCCACTATAAAGACAAATAGTGAAATAAAGGTCAAGATGTAAAATGAGATAAGAAATGATAATTTTATCCTCGAAATAGTAATTTTATTCGAAATAATAATTTTGGCCCCATGTGATCTAGAAAATAATAATTTTGTCAATAGACTCTATAAATATGACTCGTAATGTGTATTTTAAAGGGGGAGAGGACAGAGAAATAAGAGAAGAGGGAGACAAGAAAGGAGAGAAGAAGTAGAGAGAGAGAAAGTATTTTTATTATAACTTGAGCACACATGTTGGATTGATGCATTGCTTACACTATTGGACTCTTGTCGATGAGAAAAATCAGAGTATAATAAAAAAATACTAAAAAAGCCATCAAAATAGTGCCTAGAGTTCTACTGTAATGATGATAAAATCTTGATTTTCTCCGTAATTCAATATCAAAAATCGAGATTTTTATCTTATAAAAGTCGGATAAACTTCTGGTGAGTATTGCCTCACTATGAAACCTATTTTTTCATAAATTTAAGTGAGTGATATAAAGTAAATTCATGCTTTGATTAATCTTAGTTGTTTGGCTTGAATTTTTATTATAAGTGATAATATTAACTTGTTAGTATGAATTTGTGATATTGAATATTTGTAATATAGAGTATATTAGGCTTAAAATTTAGAAAAAATTGATTAGGAGCACTTAGCACGCCAAGTGTTCGTTGAATATATATTACTTAATGAATATATATATGAATTTGACTAGAAATATTGCTATGAACAATGTAATGAATGATGTGATAATAAATTATGAAAACCTTATAATAAGATGTATGAAATTGCCTAAAATATAAGAAGACAAGTAGAATATATACCAAATATTTGATAAAATGATTAAATGATGTGTTGATTGATGTAGTAATAATATATTACTTAAGATATTTTGTGGTATGAGTTGTGGGGATTACAGACCATTATTTTGATGTATGTATGTATGTATGTATCATCAAGGCTAGGAGGCCAACGTTGCTTTTTGATATTTAGAATTTGATTTATATTATTATAAAATGATAAAATATCTAGATGTTTCCTAGTTATATGTATATATTGTTAGGTTTTATATTTAAACCGCTTTATGTGATTGAGCTTTAAAGTAGAAAGTGAGATGCTGATAAACAAGTGAATGGACAATTTATAAATGCTTGTAAGTTAGCTATTAATGTGCTCGTCTATGTTTTTATAGCTTAGGAAATGAATAGCTTATATGGTATTGATATTTATATATTGTTAAGTACGATTTAAAAATGAGAATACTTTATGGTTTTATCATATATTATTTATTCTATAACTTTTATATGAGTAGACTCATACACTCATTTTTAATCATTTTATTTTAGTTATATTGGTATAGCATATATTATAATGATGTTTTATGTAAGAGAATTTAATATATATGGTTGATGAATAGAGTGAATATTGTTTGGATTGTATATCGATATATATATGAATGGTTATTTGGATTTTGAATGGGATAACGATATCCTAAATGAATGTTAGTTTTATAATGCTTATGATACATATGAATTCTAATTTATTATGATGATAGGATGTTTTGTAAATGATTGTTAATGCATAGTACATATGTGTGCAGATATGAGTTTGTAAATTGTGTGCGATGATAATGAGATGCGTGAGGGTCCATGATGATGATAGGGCGTATGAGGGTCCTCTCGAGGTGATGATCCAATATCGATCATGTTTGATGTCTATTCTTGTGAATGTTGACCTTAGAGAGAACAAAGTATTGAGTACCCATTCTTGCAAGTTGAGTAATGATGGACTTAGAGAGAATAGGGATTTTAAGGATCCAATATCGATCATACTTCAATATTTATGCATGAGGATGACGAGGAGATCGATATCTTATTCTTACGGGTAATGACCTTAAAGAGAATAGGGATTATTGAGAACTATGATTGAATGCTATGTTATATGTGGTTGTACTATGTATATATATGTGTGTGTGTGTGTATTTATTGATTATTGTGAAAGTTGTATAGTAATGAATTGATATATTTAGTAATTATATGAAAATGAAGTTGAATAAGGACTTCTGCTATCTTAGTTTCATCCTTTGTAAAGTGAGCTGGATGGGTGGGGTTGTCTAA
>JAVXUL010043657.1:0-10895 GCA_035590515.1 Trichilia minutiflora
AAAAAGAGAAAAAAAAAGAAGAGAAGATGCAAATTTTTTACTTCGTCTAATTTTTATCAAATTATTGATGCAAATTTATTGAACGTTAGATTAAGCTAAAATTTGAATTGAATGTTTCTGAAATTTAATTTTACAATTTGAACGATAAAGATGGAGTTTTGTATTCTATAGTTTTAAATTAGTTCGTAAACAATAACCTATAAAAATTAGAAGTTTAAAATTTTTTTACTCTGTCCAATTTTCAACAAAACTCAAAAATAAAAACCATAGATCGTACTAAAATTTGACATGGACATTTATAAAATTTTGTTATATAATATGAATAGTAAAGATAGAATTTTTTAGTTTTTAGTTCCAGTTTTAGTTCATAAATAATAACTCACAAAAGTATAAAGATGCAAATTTTCTTTTACTTTATACAGCTTTTATCAAAATGTAGAAATGGATTCGTTAACCGTTAGATGTATTGAAATTTGGTCTGAAAGATTGTGAGATCAAGTTCTATGATTTGAACGATAAAATAGAGTTTCATAATCTTTATCTCTAAATTTCGTATATAAACAGTAACTTTCATTTTTGAGATCTCATCTGAGTCGAAGTGATTTATCTAACCCTAAGGTCTCATCTTATCTCAAGAAGGTCTTATCCGTCTCATCTGACTTTGAAGTCTCATCTCATCTCAAAATGATCTCATTCGTCTTATTCGACTCCAAGATCCCATCTCATTTTAATATGGTCTCAATCGTCTCATTTGACCTCGAGGTTTTATCTCACCTCAAGATAGTCTTATCCTTGTTATCCGACCTTTAGATTTTATTTTATCTTAAGATGGTCTTATTTATCACATCTAACCCAAGGTCTCATTTCATCTCAAGATAATTTTATCCATCTCATTCGATTTTGAGATCTCATCCGATGAGATTTCATCCCAACATGATCTCATCATCTCATCTCGAGAACTCATTCAACTATAAGGTTTCATCTAACGAGATTTTATCCGAAGATGATCTTATCAGCTTATTTTCTTATTGTCTCATCCTAGAGATTTCATTTGACGGGATTTTATCCTAAATGGTCTCATCATCTCATTGTCTTATCCCAGAGGTCTCATTCGACGAAGTTTCATTCCAAGATGGTCTCATCATCTTATCATCTCATCCCAAGGACTCATTCAACTATAAGGTCTCATTTGATGAAGTTTTATCCCAAGATTATCTTATCATCTCATTATCTCATCCCAAATGTCTCATCCAACGAGGTTTTATTCCAAGATAATCTAAATATCGCATTATCTAGTTATCTTATCATCTTATCCTCAAAGTCTCATCTAACGAGGTTTTATCTCAAAATTATTTCATCATCTCATCCCGAGATCTCATTTAGCTATAAGGTTTCATCATCTCATCTTTAGATATCTCATTCATCTTATCTAGAGAAGGTCAGGCAAATGAATTGATCTCATTATTGAGCTATGAGGATGCTTTGTTATCTCTTATTATTGTTTTGGTTTCATTATTCTCTGTCGTTTAATTATACAATAATTAAGGATTTCATTATCAATAGTTGGCAAAGCTCTATAAATCATAAAAGTTTTCATAGATTACATAAATCTAATGGTTGTTTTTTCCATAAGCTTAGGTCATGTATATAATACCATCTCTCATTTAAAGGCAATATAGTTAAAAGACTCCGATTGTAATAACAAACGATTATTCAACTGATTTCAAACACGAAAAAAAGTTTTGATTACAATGAAGATGATTTTGAATATGATAATAAGCCAAAATCAAAGAGAAAAAAATTTTTGCAGAAGACACAAGAAAAAGAAATAAGTAAATTCACCAAATTATTGTTGAAAGAAGGCATTATCTTTTTATCCAGAGAAGTTTTTCTAAACTCTTTATTTTTTTCAATTTTAGTTGTAAGTACTAATTATATATTAATTATTTAATAGCTATTACAAAAGTTTAATGTTATTTGCAAGAGAGTTCTAGTATATATATATTGAGATTGAATTTGAGAATTATGAATATGTATGTTATCAAAATTGCATGGTCCTCATTGAATGGTGGCACTCACATAGATATTTAATACTTTGTTAAAAATTCTTTGAGCACTTGCTAAATAATCTTACATACATGTATGCAAAATATGGGATTGAATTGATTGCTTGATTTTATGAGGTAGGTAATAGGTGTAAGATATTTATATTTATACATACACTAAAATTTGCATGACAAAGCTACATGTATACAATTTGAATAATATTATTCATATACATGCTAAAGGTTGCCAATTTAATGTATATGATTTCATTTTATATTCTTTTTTATGTATATTAAATTATTTACGTACTCGCATATATATTGAATGCTTGCGAATATATATTAATGGGGTATGCAAGAAAGTAGCATAATTTCATTTTGTGCTCTTACTTGTATGTATGACTCTTTTTATATTTTATCACTATTTATGATTCGCTATGGTTGTATATCATCACTGTTTTTGATGTATTGATTTCTGCTATTGTCCTATATAGATTTTTTTTTTTGTAAACATGCTATTATTTCTACTATTGTATTGTACTGCTTATTTCTAGTTATCTTTCTACTATGAATCGATGTTGAACTTATTCACTCGATGCTGAGTTCATCTACTCAATGCCAAGCTTATTTTTTTAATATTGAACTCGTTCACTCGATGATACCGAGCTCATCCACTCAATGATGTCAAGGTTATTTGCTTGATGGTGTCCAATTTATTCGCTCGATATAAGATTATCTACATTTTTTATACGAGATTACGTTGATTTTAGCTAGAAACATTATTTTATAAGAAAGTGTTACGTGAACTATCTATATTTTTTGGATGAGATCATGTTGATTTCAACTACAAAACTACATATATATTATCTATATTTTTTGGATGAGATTATATCAATTTCAATTACAAAATTACAGATATTATTTTATGAGAAAGTATTAAATTCATTATCTACATTTTTCAGATGAGATTACATTGATTTCAACTACAAAATTACAGATACTATTTATGATAAAGTGCTACGTGTACTATCTATATTTTTCGGATGAGATTATATTAATCTTCAGCTACAGAGTTACAAATATTATTCCTTAATGGAGTCTTATTATACTATCTAGGTTTCTTAGATGAGATTATATAAACTTTAACTGTAAAGTTATAAATATCTATTTCAACTACGAAGCTACAAATATTTACTTTAGTTAAGAAGTTATGAATATCGACTTCAACTATGAAGTTACAAATATTATTTTATGAACTCTCTAACTCAATGTCAAGCCTTACGTTTTCTATGCCAAGCTCTCTAACTTAACACCAAGCTTTACACTCTCTATATAGAATTATCTCACTCAATATCGAGTTTTACACATCCTATATGGAGCTCATGTCTCTCATGAGAGACCTATGCAGAATATAGTTTTTATTAAAAATAAATTTTTACTGAAAACTGAAGGGTTTATGTTGGGAATAATTAAGAGCCGTTATTTTTCTTCAAATATTTCTTACAAACAGAAAATATGGCCAACACATTATTGGAGAGTAACCCTAAAAATCTTCTATAGGGTTAACCACCCAATAATATATAAAATCCATCATCTTCTATAAAAGAATTTTATTTTAACTTGATCATAAAAGAAAAGAATACGTAAGTAGTTTAACAAAAATTTAAGTTCAGTCATAAAAAATCCTTCAACTACCATACGATCATCGTTGCAAGATTCACTATTTAGTGTATTGAAATCATTTAAGATTTTATACATCAATAGTTATGGGTTTTGAGCATTAAAATTCATTTAAACTTTTTTTCTTCGATTTTCTCAGTTAATGAAAACTTATTTATGTTAGAAAACACCAAAATTCTTGGTGTAAATTAGGGGTGACAAAATTATTCGAATTTATATTGTACCAAAAAAATTTGAATAATTGGAATAATATATTATTCATATTATACTTAATTAAAATACGAATATTATAAGATTTAAAAAGATCCGTTGTAAATACAGAGAAAATACGATTTATAGGTGATTTGAAAAATATTCGAATAAAAAATTTTACTATAAAAAATTAATAAAATATAAAAATATAAATGAACATTAGTGAGTATTAAATTTGGATCAAAAATAAAATATCACACACTTTAACCCACTAAAGTAATAAACATATTTGGTATGTATAAAAAAATAAATTAATTTAAATTTTATAATTTTAAAAATAAAAAAATTCAAATTTTTTATGAATATCCAAAGTCGGATAATTAAATTTAAAATATTTTAATCGTGTTTGCTTTGTATAAAAAATAAATATTTATTTAAATGTGATAATAAATTTTTTTATTTAAATGTAAAAATAATTTTAATAATATGAAGATCCCATTCAAATTTTTGCTACCCGTGAATGGATACCTTGAAGAACATGTCTTGCTGGACATCAATTACTCCATCTCTTATTTAAAGACACCCTCCAATTAAAATAATGTGTTCCGTGTGAGCTGGTAATTTCCTGTATATTATTATTGTTCTTCTTCCTATTGGTAATGCAGTCCTTTCCTAATTTCATACACATACGCACTTCCCTGCAGAAAAAAAAATATTTAAACAGAGCTTGTTTGAGACTTTGAATAACGAATACAATCAAAGATTGGCAATACAATAAATTGCTACATTTTGGTCTATTCTAAAATTTAGACTTTGAATTTAATAATATTGTTTGAGTATATATTCAAGATGTTGAATAAAACTTAGTTAATTTGATCTTTTGTTGTAAAATTACAAAAAGTAGGGAATAATTTTTTTTTTATCTTGAAATTAGAATAGAAGTCTTTTAATTTTTTTTAACGAAATCGAGTGAATTTATTTTAACTAAAATGGAGTAGAGTTTGAGAAAAAAAAAATTACATTTCTTTGTTAAATGGAGTTGAATTTTTCTTTTTTCAAATGAGGTTGGAGTATAATTTCGGTAGGGAATTTTTTTTCTTTAAGTTTTCTTGTTGAAATGGAGTGGAATGTTTTCTTATATGAACGAGAATGGAATAGAATTTAAGAAAGAGGAAAAAAATAATTCATTTTTATTAAAAGAAGAATAAAATATATTAAAAGAAAAATACAATACAAAAAAAGGAGGACATGAACTTAGAAACCTGAAAGGTTATAGTTTAATAAATAAATATATATTGAATAATTATTTTTATGATGATCTCGTATTTAAATTTAAAAAATATATTTTTTATAAGAATTTAGTATAATTATTAAATTTTAATTCATTTTTATATTATAATATTGAATGATATCTAAATATGTTGAACGAATGTATTAATTTATATTCAATCGGATATTATAATTTAAATATTATAAAAATAAATATTTTTTATTATATATAAAAAAAGAATGATTTTTTTTAATTATAAGTAGTGGAACTTGGTTAATAGAAAACATTAAAAAATAAATAAATATTAACTTTTAGATATATTAAATAATTATATCTGATATTAATTTTATATTTAATAAAATATCATAATTTAAATACCATATATACATGAATATCTTTTACCGTATTAAAAAAAAAAAGAAGAGGAATGATTTTTTAATTTTTAATTTTTAATTATAAGGAGTGGAGCTTGGTTAATAGAAAATATTAAAAAATAAATAAATAAATAAATATACAACTCTAGCGTTTCAATTACGCGTTTTCGCTCGTCTTCGTTGTCCCCGTTTCAACACAACATAAATGCATTGGCTCAAGTTTGACCATGGCAGGTTGTCCTTCTACCCGTCAGTCACGTCCTACCTAGCCGTCCGCCAATGGCCCATCTGCGAGTCAGCCCATGTTTGATTAAGTCAAAGTCGTCGTACCAGAATGCCCTTTTGCTGTTGTAAATCTAATCCCACTGGCCACTAGGAGAAAACATAACACCATTAAGACCTCAACTAACCCATCGAGACCCAGAAGAAAAGAAACGTATATATTTAATGATACGAGCAACTGGGAAGTTTGCTGTCTGTATTATGTTTCATATTAATGTAATGAGTTATCTCATTATAAGAAGTGGTATTTATTAGATTGTACTAATCAATGGATTACAAAATTTTAATGAAGTGCTACTATGGTGAGATATTTTTTATTAAAAAAATATATATATTTTTTACGAGATTATAAACATTTTTTGAAAAATAGCTCGGGCTAAGAAAGACGTTGTTGAGTTCAATTTCTTTTGGTTTATAAATTTATATTTATAATCCGACTTGATAATTTGTTACATATCTGGATCATTCATACATATAGTCAGTCGTTTTTTTTTTTAGTTGTGCTAAAATTCAATTTTTCTCGTCATTCAATCTAGATACATAAATAAAAAATAATTAAAAATAAAATATAACATCACCAAATTTATGTTGTTTGCTTTTTGAACCGATATTCTGGGGAAGCGCTCGATAAATAATTGGTTGGCTATAGCAAATAATGAGTGATTAATGAAAGAACTTTATAATCAAATAGACAGGTATTAGAAATATGAGAAATTTTATGCAAGTATGTAAAAGTTTGTGTTGAGAAAGAGGGGAAAAGAAACACTTAAAAAGAGGAGATAGAAGTTCAGGAAGTTTAAAAAGGTGGCTAAAACAATGAAAATTATGAGATAATATGAATCCTAATGACGGAAGCATACCTTGAAAATTGGTTGTTGATGCAAAAACTTTGATAACTAGTGTTTTAGTTAAATAGTAGTGGAGTTGATGTTGAGCATCATACAATAAGATTTAATGGCCTCTTGATCCTAAGATTTATAAATATAGAAAAACTCATAGTTATGCCGAATATCTAATAAAGAAATTTCGATGTCAAAATTAGAGCATGACAAGAAGAAAACTAATGAGATTAAGAATTCAAGGAAAGCATAGAAGTGAAAGCAAAGTCTTTTAAGGGAGACCCCTAGTAATTTTACAAAGAAAAATCAAGTGAGGAAGCTGATGAATAATGAAAAATATCTTTGTCTCAAAATTCAAATTCTTTTTTCATTGAATTTGACCACTCTTTATAGGTGTAGCTATCGTGACTTATTTAACATTCTTATATAAGCTCTTAGAAAATAGGATTAACAAGTGATTTTGGTAAGGAAGTTGCTTGTAAGCCTTAGTCAATTGATTGCACTATAATATTATATTGTACCTCTTTTTTCTTCAAGACGTACAGGCAAATGGTAGTTTAATACACATCAATACCATGTAAAAATTAGTAAAAAAGGTGTTTATGCACTGTTTGATCATGGCTCCTTCACTATATTTTCATTTTTTGCATCGCTGATCTACAATTGCCAAAAATAAGCTAAAAAATGGTGACTTCTAGCTCAATGAGAAAAACTCTAAGACTTTACCCATTCCTAGGTGCTTATTGTAAAGTCTGTCTCAAAAAATTTGACTAGTACTCTCAACCTCGGCCTCGGGTCAAGGTTGATGACATCATCAAGGCTTCTGCCTTAAAAAAATTATGATAGCAAATTTTAAGAAGTAATCATGATAACATGACAAAGAGGGTGACATGGTCAGGATAATGACCTAGACGGATACTCTTCTTGTTAACTAAAAATAATCTCAAGAAATTGTCTTAATTTTTAAGTCAAAGTTTTCAACTAACTTTTCTAACCACATGACTAAAATCCCATTTTTATTATTTAGTAATAGTTATTTTTTCTCCCTCACAATGGCCAAAGAAGAGCTCATATTTATCTTCAAAATATTTCACATATTCCTCTTTCATGATGGTCAAAGGCTTTTTATTTTTAGAGATAAGTTATTCAAACTTTATAATTTTGATATAAGGGTATTTTAATTATTTTATTTTTTAAAGATATTTTTATCTTTTTATACGTGTTCAAGTACTAATATTAAATAAATAATTAACTAGCGATAAATTTAAATAACTTGAAAGAAATTTATTGAAATTGGGTGTCGGATAAATAGAAATAAATTTGGAAAGTTAGCCTTAAAAAATTTTTTTTGAAGAGAAATATTCAATCGAATGAATTAGAAAATTCGTTCGAATAAAAGACTTCAATGAAATGAATTAAGAAATTCAGTTGAACGAAAAAAAGGTAGAAAAATTTAATCTAACGAAAGATCGGTTCATTCGAATGAACGACTTGATAAAATTTTTTAAAAAATCATGAGAGAATTCAGTTGGATAGAAAAAATTCATTCAAATAATGTAATCTCAATCAAACGAATCAGATAATTTGTTAACGAACAAAATTTTGATGAAAAGTCAATTTTATCTTCAGAAATTTTATCTTATTTTTCTTTTTAAAGATATTTTGATAATTTCACTTAGTACAATAAAAATGAGTGCACATAGAGGAAATCTCATTTTTCCTTTCTATTTCTTTCCTCTCCATTAATGCTTTCTACTTCCATGTGCTCTATTTCACTATCTCTCTCAATTCTTTTTGTTTTTTACCGATTAAATTGTAAAGTATTGCTAGAAGTCAAATCCCTATCATTTCCTTACCTATATTCAAGTTTTGTTTTGGCAAAACGACGGAGAAATCAAATCAAAGAGGTTAGAATTTACTATTTATGCTAAAGAAATTTTTAACGATTGGCTGAGATTGAAGCTTATTGGGTTTAATTTCAACATTTTGGTAAATTCAGTAACTCAATTTATGCGTTTATTATATGAACTGATGATTTTGATCATTAATATTACTCTTCATTTGCTTTTAAATTAGGCTCTAATTGAATTAATTCAAAGTTTATTTATATTAATTAAGGGCATAAAGTACGCACTTATATAATTTTATTGTTAAAATTATAAAATTAAAATTTAAGCATAATGAACAATGAAATTCGGTTAATGTACAATTGAGAATTATGGTGCATTCAATAATTTAGCATAATCTCAATGAATTAAGATAAAATAGAGTTAAATGTGTATAACGGATATAAATTTATAAAAGATTAGATTCGATTTAAACAAAAATCGAAGAAAATAATAATTCGAGCATCAAGTCGAATTAGAACTATGGTAATCAATTATTAATATCAAATAAGGCATTCTTGTGTATTTTTCATGTATGGTATATTGTGTTTATGGAAACGGTTGTTAATTTCATATATTTGATTCAAAAATCTTTGTCACAAAAAGGTCATCAACAGAATGTTTCCCTATTTCATAGTAATGAAAGAGAGTATTTTGATTTCTTTTTTATTCCCTATAAACTGTTTATAAAAATTTATTAATTTGTGCTTTGGTACAATAAAATCATTTTATATGATTTGATTTATGAGAGACCATGCCGATTTGTTGAGATTGAGACTAAGGGAAAATCTCGTTTGTTTGTGATAGATAATTATTGTGATTTTATTATGTTTTCTGATATATTTTATATGTTTATATGATTAAGGTTGAAGGTTGACTTGAATTGATTTTAATGATCATATTTGTCATGTTTTGACATGCATTTTGCCAATGAGATGTATATATGTACATATATATTATGATTTTGGAAATGTTAATATGACCAAGAAGCCAATGTATTTATTTTGCTGTTGATATAGTTTTGAGTATCAATTTTTATAGATTTCATTTTGTATGTCATGATTTGTTAGTTTTCAAGCTTTTAAGTTATTACTATTACTTTGGACCATATGGCCAGTATTAGAAATAATACTCGACGAAGTGAGAATTGTCTTATAAAAAAAATTCAATAGATTATCGAGTGTTCAATTTTATAAGATATAGTATGTAGTTTATCAGCTTTACAAGGTGAGGATTTTTTTATAGATGAAAATCCAATAGACTACAGAGTAGCTCTATAAGATGAGAATTATCCCATAGAAGAAAATCTAATAGACTACAGAGTAGTTTAAACATCTATTTGAGATTTTTGATATTTGATGATTTATTCTTAAGATAAGTATTATTATTTCATGCCACATGTAATTTAAACGAGATAGTTTATAAACAAAATTTCTTGTATGTTGTTTTCTTATCCACTCACTAAATATTTTAAATATTTACCCATTTTTTTCTTCACATTTCAAGATAGGATATTTAGGTGACAGATATTATTGATTTCTAAGAATGATTCATTTTTACACCATGTACTCAATTCAGTTTGTATCTATATAGTTGATCTACTGGAATTGAAAATTGATTTGTATTAAATAATTTTATTTATGGTATTTGACTCGGTCGAGTATGCTTTGAATTGATTATAGATATTGTATATTTGATTTTCATGTTTAAGACTGATGGATTTTGGTATTTAATATAAATTTATTATTTGAATTATTAGTTAGAGATTAATTAAAAGTACTACATTGTTTTGAAATATAAAATATTGACATTGAGAATATTGAATTGAATATTGAATTTAAATAAAAAAACAAGTTTTGAAAATATTTTATATATATTTATTTAGGATATATTTTAATTAATAGAATATATTTTTTAAATTCATGATGATAGCGATCCGATTTTCAGGATCATGACATAAAAGTTATTTTATACATTTCAATAATTAAGTTACAAATTTGCTTTCTTTAAAAAAACAAAAAACAAAAAACTTTCAAATCTAACTTGTAAGAGAAGGTTTATTCAAACCCATACAAATCTCAAAAATTATCATTTAATATGAACCTGGCCTAGCTTTACCTCAAAAATTAGTTTGTAAAAGAAAGTTTGCTGAAAACCATATAAATCAAAAGAATCTCCTTAATTAACTATGTGAGACACACGGAAAAAGTTAAAATAATAAATATTTTTGAAATCACTCAATTTAATCAAACTAATAAATGAATTCTAAAGAACTATTTATTCCTTTTTTAAATCAATATTTACTTGTTGATGCAAAAAATGGTCAC
>JAVXUL010043667.1:0-10894 GCA_035590515.1 Trichilia minutiflora
CCGAGTCCAGTCACAAAAACAACCACCACTCCTCCACCGTGTGGCCGAGGGTTCTGCGTGTTTCGTAGCCTCCAGCCAAAGAGAAGAAGAAGAAGAAATCTGCTGGTGCGAGGAATAGTCGCCGTGACAATTTTTTGCATCAACAAAAATTATGTAAAATTTAGAGAAATGTTGTGTTTACTAAAATTATCATTTTAATTGATACAATGAAATTGATATAATATTTTGTGTTTTTTAATTTTTAATGTAATAATATATTTGTTGATGTGTTAAATAGGACAACTACTATGCTGGTTAATTTGCACCTATGTTTGTTTTGAGTACCATACAACGAAGGTTGAATAATCTTTTGTTCTCATAAACCTATAAATACAATCAAGCTTAGAGTAATGTTGGCTTTTTGGACAGGAAAACCCTAATATCTAAAATTATAGTATTAATTAAGATCATAACAAAGAGGAAGAGAAAACAAAACAAAGTCAAAAGAGTCATTTTTTTACTTACCAATTGAGTATAGATGGAATGAAAGATAACAAGATGAAAAACAGTTTCTGTTTGAACTTAACTTTTATTTTTAAGGAGTGACTTTCATGTCTTATAAGTTTTTTTATATAGGCTTTTCAGAGAATGAGAGTAATAGATGAATCATTGCAAGAGCTTGATATGTGCTGCAAGACTTATTGATTTTCAAGTAATCTCTTAATTATATATTTGCTGTTTAAATAATTTACATGCAAGAGATTATATGATGGGTAGTTGTATTGCCCAAACAGTTATAAGAGACAGACTTGTAGTACTTGTACTCTCATTTTAAAGATTGTTGGTCTATAATTGTTAAAAATAGGTTAGAAATGGAGGTTTTTTAGCTTGGTGAAAAAAATTCTAAGGTCTAATTTAGGTAAGTTTGAGTAAAAACTATTAAAGATTTTATCTTAAAAAAAAAAGTATTTATTATTTTCGAGATCGAATTAGGTTACTGATGTCACCAAAACTCTAGTCCTGAAGATATAAAATTTAATTGAAATTCAATCTCTAATAATTTGTCAAGAAAGATGATGTGGTAAAAAGATGACGTGAACGAACATTTATCTTCATTAACTAAAATAATTTTACAACAACAATGTCTCAATTTCTACATGGAAATCTCTAAATAATTCTCCAGATTAAATGATTAAGGACCTAACTTAACTAGTAATAATCACTTTTCTTTTCAACAATATTTATTATCAACATACATTCAGTATCCTTAGGATATTATCTTTATCCATGTTGGATTAAAATTTTGTATAGATATAAATATAGATATTACAATAGCCTATTTGTTTTATTTTTCAAAATTGCCATTACTAAATGATAGGGACCTATCTGTTATAATTTCCAAAATATGTCTTAATATGTTGTTTCTACAAAACTCAAAGCCTTATCTGCTGTTCTTTGAAATAATCCAAAGAAACACCTTCTAGTTTTAGCTGTTCCTTATTTATTGGTCAACCAACGTAACCCCCAATTTCCAATTAAGACGAAATCAAACGCAGATCCAATCCTTCGAAGGAGATGTTTCTTCGAACGTATCCAAAAAAAAATAAAAAAATATGTTTCCTGAAACACCGTACTCTATATAAATAGCCAGCAGCATCGACCCTAAAATCTCTTCGTCTCAGCCGATGAATTAATTGAAACATATAGAAGAGAGCAGATCAAAGAAAATCCGAAATGGGAAATTGTCTTAAACGTGGGAGGAATATGGAGTGGGATGGCGAAGACCAGTGGGAATCGCTGACACCGAAACAAAGCCGGTTGGGTAACAGAATAATAGACGACAGTGAAAATTGTACTGGTGAAGGTGGCGGTGGGACTGAGAAGCAAAGTTTGCTAAGTAAGGATGACGGTTTTTCTTGTTCGTCTCTGGCAACAACTACGCCGTTGTCTGGTAGCAAAGATCAGGTGAAGTTTAAGATTACAAAGAAGGAGCTTGAGGAGCTTGTGAGAAGAGATATGGAAGAGGGTTTATCCCTTGAAGAATTTTTGTCGAGCTTGTTTAATACTGGCAATGATCGTTGTCGAATGGATCATCATGGGGCGTGGCGGCCGGTCCTACAAAGCATTCCGGAGGTGAACTGATGATGATGCATCCATGAATAGGATCATCATTTCAAATTCTTTTATATGTTTCGTTCTCGACGACCATGAGTGATTCCATTAATGTTATTAAAGTGTTGGTGTAAAGGAGGATGGAGTTTGATCACTGTACAAATGTTCTGGTTCTTATCTCATCTGCATATATTCACATTGTGAAATTACAGCTTAACATTTTATTGTATCAATTAATTGTTTCTGTGAATTAATATTAATATTTATTAAATCTATACTTTTACTTATATCCATCATTCATTAATTTGTTTTTTCAAGAATTTGATTATTTCTTAAGGAAATTAAAGAAAGATATTATAAATATAAAAATAAAATCTCACCAACTATTGACCCATGACCATTAATATTGAACAACCCAAATCATGCTCTCAAACAATTATAGCTAGTGCCTAGTCTCCAGTAATAGAGCTTGGATTGGGCCGGCTCACATGGTGCGGGCCTAAGAGCAAATTACTTTCGTCACCCAGATGGGCGGTGTCTGCAATGTTGCATTTACTAGTATCATAATTTTTTATGTATATTTTTTTAAATTATAGAAAAAAGTTTATTCTTTTTCAAAATTGCAAGAAAAAATTTTCAAATATATTTTTCAACCCTCCTCTGTAACGAATGCCCAGAAGAATTGATGTCTTAATTGCCTAAGAAACCAACACCAGAGAGAAAAGCGAACCCATGGCCAGCACAAGTTTCAGACACCTCAAACGCGTGGGACACATCATAATTACACCACACGAACCAGAACAAGTTTCACCACACGTGTCAAACATGGGCAAGTGGGTAGCGGAGGAAGTTGGAAATGGGGCGCGGGCGCGGAGGGGAAGAAAGAAAAGGCAATTGATGGCGTTAATGAAAACAGTGTTGTTATATATGAAAGTTTTAATGGCACAGTGGGCTCCACTTTGTAACCAGTACAGCTATTCCTGAAATTTGGTTCGACCCCACTTACTTTGAAGCCTCATTCATGGCTTCTCTTCTACTATTACTACAATTCATTACTTTCTCTGTTCATCATTTCTTTTTCTTTTTCTTTTTTTTAGCCTTCTTTCTTCCTTTTCTTTCTGAATTCCAAGATAGAAACTTCTCAACGTTACTTTAACTCTGCTGTTCCTGTTCTGTTCTTCTTCCTTCCTTTTGGCTTATTCCTTGTTTTCTTTCCCTATTCTTTTTCAACTGTTTTTGGCGTTAAAAAGAAGGAATTTTGAAGGTATGAGTGAAGGGGTTTCTCTAAAGCTGAGTCTGAGTATGGTGCTTCCACTGGTGTTTATGTTGCTTCTATGTAAGTATCCATCACCTTTTTTATTTCTTTGGTTTTCTGGGTTTTATTGATTTTGCCATGATCTATTTGTCCTATTGCTCATTTCTGGGGTAAATTTTATCGTGATTTTAGGTAATATTGTGATGTGTTTAGTTTTTAAGAAATGGAGTTTCTGTAACTGGTGTAGAAATTCTCTGTTGGAGGGTTGTTGAATTTTAGTTGTTATGATCTATAATGTGCAGCATTATTTGGAGCATTTAACTTCAATTCTCCAAGACTGAGACTAAAAATTTTCTGTCGCTAGTGCTGGCTGCCTTAATTAAGTTACAGATTAGCTTGCCTATCCTCTCTAATGTCCCGTAAAAGGTGAAACAAGAAAAGAATTTAAGGTATAGGCCAGTGCTGACAATGTTTGATTATTCTATTTCAATTGTTTGCCATTTCATATCTTATGCTGGAAGTTGTTGAACATATATAAACAAACCAGTTTCGCTCTTTCCTAAATACTGGATCAGAATTTTGCTCCCTTACTTCCTTGATCATTTATTACTCTTCCCGGAGTCATTCGTGTCCTAACCCTATCGTATGGCTGAAAAACAATTTTGTACAGTTATTTTATATCAAATACTTACTGGTTGAGGAGATGCAACGCTTTATGTCGAAGTGAAACCCTGTTAAATAATTGCTTAAACTACCACTCTAAACCATGATGTATTTATGTGGGTATTTCTTCTCATCTTTAATGAACTTGAGGTCTTGAATGGAGATTTTGCTTGGTAGGGATTCTAAATTGGAGTATTATACTGTAATCTAAGTGACCACTTGTGTTTTTACAGGTTTGCATGAATCTTGTTGCAATCCATTATATAATCTTAAAGGTCCCGTGTCAACAAACAGACAAGTGAATGATCTTATACCTGAAAATTCCCCTACTGGCTCCCCTCAGCCATTTCTTCCTCTTCTTGCCCCTTCTCCATTGGCACCATTCACGAATAGCACTGTCCCGAAATTATCAGGTTGGGCTTTTAGTCTAAGAATTCTATTCTCAAAGCCCTTTGGCTTTACATTTGTACTCACATTTTGCTTGCATGCTTTCTTTTATTGCAGGACAATGTACGTTAAACTTCACTGCATCTGCAAGTTTGATGAGCATGACTTCAATTGATTGTTATGCTTACTTTGCCCCACTGTTGGCTAATGTTATGTGTTGTCCACAGCTAGAGGCCACTCTTCTGATTCTTATTGGTCAATCCAGTAAAAAAACTAATGTGCTTGCTTTAAATGGCACACTTGCCGAGCATTGCCTCTCTGATATTGAGCAACTTCTGGTGGGCCGGGGTGCTGCTGACAATCTCAAGGAGATATGCTCAATTCATCCTTCAAACCTCACTGAAGCATCTTGCCCTGTCAAAGATGTTAAAGAGTTTGAAAGCACTGTGGATTCTTCTAAGCTTCTTGTCACCTGTGAAATTATTGATCCTGTAAAAGAATGTTGTAACCAAATTTGTCAAAGTGCCATATTAGAGGCTGCTACGAAAATTGCATTGAAAGTTTCGGATCCTTTGAACATGGATGGACCCAATGTTTTATCTGATCACTCAACTAGGATTAACGATTGTAAAAGCATTGTCCTTCGGTGGCTGGGAAGTAAACTTGATCACTCTCGTGCAAAGGAAGTTCTCAGAGGACTATCTAATTGCAATGTTAATAAAGGTGGGCTTGGAGTGGAATGTGAATGGAAAAATCTAATATTGATTGAAAACTATGGAGGCTTCTTTATCTAATGGTTTTGGGTGTTTCTTCAATTCTTTATGAAGTATTATATACTAATTAATATTTGCTCCGCACATTTTTCTCTACTTGATCTCATTGTTTTTGTATCTCTTAGTGATTTTCTTTTGTTTCCTGCTTCAGTTTGCCCTTTGGCTTTCCCCAACACAAAGCATGTTGCAAAGAGCTGTGGAAATGAAATAAGTAATCAGACAGCTTGCTGTAATGCCATGGAGAGCTATGTATCACACTTACAAAAACAGAGCCTCATCACCAACTTGCAAGCTATGGATTGTGCTACATTACTAGGAATGAAGTTACAAAAATCAAGTATAACAACAGATGTTTTTAAACTGTGTCATATAAGTCTCAAAGATTTCTCTTTACAAGGTTAGTAACTAGTTCTGTTTCACAATGCAACTTGATAAGCAAATTGAATTATTCTTTTGTCAAGTGCATAAAGCCATTACTAATGCATAATTCTTCTGTTACCTTGCTTCTCTGATGTGATATTGGGGACTGATGATATGATGCAGCCTCTGGAAATCAAGGTAAGGTGAATTGTTCATTTTACATTCTAGTTATCCTATATAACTTCACATCAGCAAGATATAACTTTACATTCTAGTCTCTTTACAAGTGTGCAGACTTAATATATCTTTTTATGCGGCTTTTTATTCTACTTGATTGTTTTAGTTAGAGGTCTATGTAACTAGCATATGTAAATCCTTTCCTATCCTATCACAGAAGCCGGATGCCTCCTGCCTAGTTTGCCTTCAGATGCAACATTTGACAAATCTTCAGGGATTAGCTTTATCTGTGATCTGAATGACAACATTCCAGCCCCATGGCCTTCTTCGTCTCAATTACCTACTCCATCATGCAATAAAAGTAAGTACAACTGAAAACAAACTACTTATCATATGGGATACCTGATATTTGGAATGCAAAAGATTATCCTTTCTGTTTAAAAATTATTATCAGCTACTTTTGACTTTTATTTTCTGTCAAATTGTATTGAATTTTCTATTTGACTTGTGTTGCAGCTATCAAAATTCCAGCACTTCCTGCTGCTGCATCTGCTCAAAGTGGTAAGTAAATGCACAGTAACTTGTTCTCAGTCTGTATTTGTGCACGTACTGCTCCTAGCCTTCGGTAAAGTTTTGATGTTATCATTGAGGAAAATTAACAAAGCTCGAGTAAAATTTAGGCAAATATTTTTGGTGAGGATTTGTAATCGATGCAATTTTTGTACCCAAATAATGCTGTTCTTCCTTCATTAATAATAATATTATGACTTTTACTGAATGATTGCTTATGCCTGACTTGCTATTCTCCTGTTTTACAGGTCTCTATAACGAGCATTTGAAATTTTATCAGCTCTTTGCTTCGTCAGCAATTCTCTTGATGGTCATATAGGTTTATATCTCGTTCTTGTTCATCATTTATATTAAGAGAGCTACCCAAATGGAAGCACGCTCTCTCTGTTCTTACCAACGAAGAAAATTGGAAGATGGAAGAGGGTTCTGTTGGAAAAACTCTTTATCATCCAGGCCTGGTCTGCTTGGCATACAAGGGAGAGAATCTCAACCCGGTTTTTAGTTTGTGTTTGTGGGCATATTAGTTATTGATTCTTGCACGTGGTTGTCTAATAAAATTTTTGTAAAGATGTATCATTAAAATGAAGGAAAATCGTACTATTATCTACCTATCTACCGGACTCCGCCATGTAAATTTTGTTCCAGATTGTCTTTCTAGTTCCCTCTTCCCAGGATCTTGTATCTTACAAACCTTTATTACTGTGATATATATATGTACACGAAATGATTGAGGTAAGGTTCAAATTCAACGCAGCAGAAAGATACAAGCATTCAGTAGTATTTTTTTATTTGTTTATTATAACATTGTCAATATTGTCAAATTTAATGTGTATCTTGTTTCTTGTGTTTCTCTTTCTAATTTCATGTAAAAACTCTTTTCTGTTGAGTTTTGGTGGCTCTGTCCCTTTTGGCATGAAACCCTAAGAGTTTTGGCATGAAGCCCCAAGAGTTTTGGCAGCTTTGTCCCTTTTGGCACGAAACCCTAAGTGTCATATTTATAGGAACACAATGTAGGGTACTAAAAAAACAAAAAAAAAAAGAGAAATCCCGTGTTTTTGAACTGCAGCAGGGGGTGCTGCAGCGAAAATTCCTGCTGTAGCCAGCTTAATAAACGAAATTACTGCATTCTAACTTCTGCTATGGGGGGCTTGTAGAGAATGATTTGTGCCTACTATTTTCCATTGCGGCGAAACTTCAAGCTTCCAAAACTGGCCTCTAACTTTTGCTATTGCAGGATTAGCTTGTTGCAGCGGGGTTTGTTTCTCCATAAGCTTTCCACTTGAACTTTTCAGTCCAATTATTGCAGAATTTGCTCTTGCTACCACATACACTAAAATAAAAACAAAATACATAAAAACAGTATAGATTTATCAAGAAACTCATAAAATATTAAGTAAGAATAATTTGATAAAATCAAATTATCAGGAACAAACAGTATTTCCAAAATTATAGTAGCATAACAAATGATGAAAAAGAAAAAAAAAAATTGTTCAGCAAGTTTTGTTTATCTGGGAGATATAAAAGGAAATTGGAGACATTCATATATCACAAAGCTTTATGGGTCCCTAGAAGTAGACAAATTGGTACCACTAATGCCTTAAATTAAGTTTCCTATGTTGTGTTATCGAAAAACTTAAAGGACAACATAAAACTTTTCGATATCAAAATTTAATAAATAACTTAAAGCTTGTTGCATTCTCTTGGACTAGATGTTGTGTTATTTCTTCTTAATTTTCACCCTTATAAAGAATAAAATTTGGTGCACATGTACATATTTGTTATCAAAATTCTCTCCAATTATCGATCGAAGACAATTTTGGGACGAAAATTATAATAAGTTACTTTGATTAATAAATTAAAAGTTCTGAAATGATAATTTGATAGTTGGTAATGACTAATGAGCTTTACGAAAAGTTTGAACTCTAAGAATCCCTGCATTTGGGCAAGGACAAGATTATCATGAGGCATCTTTTTATAAGTTAGACGTTTCCCTACAAATGGGAACTATTTATCTTCATTTTACCAACATTATGATTGGCCGGCTATACATTACTCTTTATACACAGTGACCTTTCAACTTTTTATTCCAAGTCAATAAATAGATAGAATTTCTCAAGACAATTTGAAGTAGTTGATGGTCAATGTTTGCTCGTTTGGTCAATGCTTTCTATGCCTACAAGCAATAGAGATTAACATCGTACACATGGTTATTTCTGATAATTTCAGCTTTGATAATATATAAAATATCTAACTAGAATGTAATTAACATTATTTTTGATCTTATATTTCAATGATATGTTTTAACAAATAGTAAAGTTTTAAGATTAAACACATATTTAATATAGCATTATTTTTTTATATTAATACTATTGTAATGTAGCACGGAAGTGATACTACATGTCGTTCTAGTGTACATCTTGCATTCAGGAAAAAAGAACAACTCTCAAAAAGGGGTTTATCGAATAATCTAATATTGTTAACAAAAGAATCAAAGAAATGTTACATATGAACAAATTAAATTAGGCATCAGAAAAGTTTGCTAGCAAACTCGTCTATCTGAGAACCATATATGCGAGATAAACTTGATTTTTTCGCTAGATCTCTCAGTTCTGATACACTTCTTCCCAATTGCAAAGCCACTTTCATTTCGAACATCTCCCCGTTTTCTCTCTTCCCCACTGCACTTTCGTTAAGGGTGGATTCGATTGATTCCTCCAAAAGCGTAAAGAATCCGGCACAGTTTCTGTACATCTCTAACACCATACCAATTTGCCCACCATGTTCAAATGTGTTGACAGTGGTAGCTAATGCCCCTGCAGCCACTGCAACCATCGCGGCCAACGACCCGTGCTGAGAATAACCCACGAAAGCGGACCCAAGAGCAGCGACACCGGTGAGTATTGGCCCTGAGATGGCTAAAATCTTGTTTATTTTCAATCCCAAGTTGCCTAGTCTCACATAATCTTCCGTATCTTTTTCCTTCAATACTTTGATAACCTCTCTCATTTCCAGTTCCAGTTCCTCACCCCATCCGTTATTCTCCATCTTATTCCTTTGCTTAGGGTTGTATCTTTGACTTTGATTGGAAGGCCACCAAACAGCTGGGTCAAATGTTTTAGGAAACTTCTCGATCATTTTACCTATCAATGGAAGTGGGAATGCTTTGTCAAGCGCCAAAACCTTCTCCATAGTTTCCTTCACATCATCTTCACTAGGAACCCTAAGATCAAGCACAGTTTGTATTTCCCTTTGGAGTTGCTTGAACAACTTTGTTGCATTCCGCTGTTCTTCGGCAAGTTGTGAGGGCTGAATCTTGTTCATTATAACCAACATTCCCGTGGCTGCAGAGAACAAGAGAGTAGATGACAACTTTAAAGCTAAC
The DNA here is from genome assembly GCA_035590515.1 of Trichilia minutiflora. Taxonomy (NCBI): domain Eukaryota; kingdom Viridiplantae; phylum Streptophyta; class Magnoliopsida; order Sapindales; family Meliaceae; genus Trichilia; species Trichilia minutiflora. The sequence goes on from JAVXUL010043667.1 coordinate 9,659, forward strand.
AGAGACGCACCTGCGCCACCCGTAGCAGCAACACCAGCCATGGTTGCAGCGCCGAGAGTCATCATGTTGATAGAGTTCAGAAGAAGCGTGTTCCAGTTGTTGCGTTGCTCACCGATGTTTTTGTGCATCTCCACTCTATCGGCAATAACCTCTAAAATCACATAAAGTTGCGCTAAAATAGAGATGTCGACATTATTCTCTTCTGGTGTTATTGTTCCAGGACCAACCTTTTCTACTGGGATTGAGTTCGTGAATCCATCAACTCTTATCTTCAGTTCCTCCACCAAGCCTCGGTTGGGTGTTTTTATAGGGGAGAAACTGATATTCGTAAGTTTGGGGACAGTTATAGCAGCACTGATTCTATTAGAAGAAGAAGAAGAAGCACTGAACAAGAGATTTGAAACTTGTAAGGAAGCCATGAATCTGTTTCTCTGATTTCTATTGCGTTCTTTGTATGTGGTTTTGAAAGTTGACAGTTGAGAATGAAAACTTAATGACCCGATGGCTCTTATTTATGGGCATTATAGCTAGCAATGGCAATGCCCGAAGATGAAGAGGTCATGGTTTGACAATATTGACCGGTTGACGCTGACGGTCTGACTAAGCCCATTAAAATTCGATGACCCATTCCATATTCCATATTCAAAAATGTTGTTTTATTTCAAGTCAAGAATCTCACCCATAACTTTGGTCTTTGCTCTTAATTCAGAACTGCGACATGATTAACTGATTACTGTTGCAAAACTTGATCTGGTTTGAATTGAATGGATGATTGGTCAGTTGTTTATGTCTTTGTCTTAATTAAAAACGAAAACCACTGTAATTATGTGCAAATAATGTTACTAATTGATTGAGAATTGGTTTTTAGTATTTTTCAACATTTTATCCAATTTTTTTTGGGCTACTATTTTCTAATTGCGTGACTCTGCCATGCAAATTTTGTTCAGATATGTTTCAAACTGTAACGACCCGTATCTCACTCTGAGGGTATAATTATCATTTCCTATATTTTTCATCCATGCATCTGCATGCTTTTCATGTTTCATGAGGTTATGGGTGTGATCCTAGGCTCGTGTGGGACCTATTAAAATGAAAATCCGAATTTTTTGACAAGTTCGGTCGACCGAATCGTTGGGAACTCTCTGGACAATTTTCGTTCGAACGATTAGGGAATTCGTTCGACCGACTTGAGCTTTGGTCGATCGAATGTGGGGTTCGTTCGATCGAAGATTCGCG
>JAVXUL010043678.1:0-10894 GCA_035590515.1 Trichilia minutiflora
TTTATATAATGGACGAATTAATGCAATTATTCATTGAATAATTGCAACTCTTCCTAATGGTGTCTTTTCACCATTAGTCATGTCCTTTTCTAAAGGACACAACCCTATATGTGACCATTATTTTGATAATAATTTGTATAAAAATTTATATTTGTAACATTTTTTATTGTAATATATAAGTATTAGTCGTTAACGTTGGATAATTAGCAGGCTGTTGGGACTGGGGAGATGGTTTGCTGGGGCCGATGGGCAGGTGATGCCGGACTAATCGAAGTTGAGATGAGAATAAATAAATAATCTAACACAACAGACAGTTGGTGCCTTCACTTCACTACTTTAATGTCCACTTAATCAAATTTCTCACGTCACTTTAGTAATTAGAATTTTATTTATTTATTTATTTTATACAAAGAAAACTCTCAGATTCTCTTATTATCAAAACGTACGAATTATTTGACAATCATCTTTAATCATATAATATGTGTATATAAATAATATACAATAATATTAAATTCAGGATAAAATTCCTAACTTAATCTTCTTAAAATTTAAAAAAAAAAAATCTCAAAAAAAAAATGGAATATAAAACTTTAAAGATCCCAAATTCCTCTTGATATATTACAATCATAAAAAATGATATTACATTATACATATGAGGAGATTTTACTAAATATTATATGTGTAATACATTTTGTCGTGACTAGTAATTGTTAAAAGCTGAGGCCAGTTTAATTTTTAAAAAAAAGATTCTGCACAATATAATTCAATGCTCTAATATTTTTATTTAATTACAAATGGATCCAGAATTTCATGTTTCTTGTTATTGGCTCCATTTAGATCTTCTGACTTCAAAAATACAAAGGGCAATTTTATCATTACACTAAAAAATTTTAGAGTTAATTATAACTATAGTCAACATATAAAATTATAAGTTTCATTGTTTCTTCAACTAAATACACCCCAAATAAAAAGACAAAAATACCCACAATATTTGTTAGAAAAATGGATCAAATTCTTGAAAGATCGAGATTCTAGCATTAAACGATCGAGCGCCTTAAGGCAACTTGTATACTTAAGAAGTGTCAACAAAATTGTCTAGTGCCCCTCAAGATAATTGTTAAAGAAGCAGGACAATTTCTTTTAAGCATCTCAAATAACAGGCTTAAACACTCTACAATTTTATTTTATCAAATATTTAGTAAATAATTTTTTTAATATTCAATAAAAAAATGTCCAATAATTTATTTTTTAAAAACTTAATGCATATGATTAAGGCACTAAAGTTGTCTTCGACCATTAGTATCTTTTGGTGTTAGAAATTGGATTGTTTTGTGTTATCAATTTTGCAAATTGCATCATAAATAATCTAGGGCATTTTGGTCAAAATGAGGTATAGTTGGGTTCGAAAACAATGAAACTTTGAAGTCGACTCTAATTAAAATGATCACTAAAAGTTGGTTATAAGTGCAAATACTAATTAACTATGAGTTTTTATTGTTACTAATTACAGATAAATCCAAATTTACATAATTGTCCTCCTGTCTTGGAGCTAGCATGGGCTCAAACTATGTAGTTCCACTATATTCCAAGCCAAACAACCAAAATAATACCCTTGAGGAAAACGAAACAACTCAATCTCCATACATATCCAAATATTGGTGAGAAGGACAGAGTTTATTAGCTATGCGTTGGAGAAGCACTTTTGGAAGTTGCAACTAATACAAATAACCAGTCAGCCACCATCAAACGACAAGAACTTGAAGCGAAACAAACCCTATAGCTAAGGAGCTAATTTTTAGTTATACACTATTCATTTCTTTTCATTTCATGATACCACTCCATTGCTGTTGTTATTGTTGTTTTATTTGGGCTTTGTTTAATATTATAGTGTAGTGTGATGATTTTTAAGTTATAGTTGCTGTGAGATGAAAACACAATAATATCAAATGGACTCTTTATCAATAATTTTACTTTCACCGTTATCTAATGAATCAAATGACAATAAAGCAAGCATTGAAACAAGCTGAACTTGTATATTCACATCATTACAGCATCATGTTCATGTGTGCTGGTCCTATCAATAAAAACCCATTTGTTAAGTTTCTATCAAACTCAACATGTAAGAATTAAAATTGTTCTATATATCAACATCCTTCATAATTAATTAACAAGATAATCATCTAACATAATAGTAATGCATGGAATGTCAAAGATTTTTAGAACTTAACACACGGTTTCACTTAAGTAGAATTATTAGAAAAAATGTTAGGCTGGTGGCTTTGTTAATCTCATTATTAAACATTTGATTTATCTAATTAATTAAAGGCTTTTGGTATTTGCTTTGACATTTAAGAGGAGAAAGATGAGTGTGTGCATGTGTGTGTGTGTGTGTGAGAGAGAGAGAGAGAGAGAGAGAGAAGAGTGTGTTATACCTAATTTTGGTTGCTGTGAAGTCTGCAAGGATACATATGATTAGTTGGCTAATCTAATCTAATAATGACATTTCCATGATCGAATCAGAACCATCCACATATTAGTTATGATTCTACAAGTCCATTGATTCATTGAAGGTTCGCAAACTGAGAAGAAATCAAGAATAAAACCACCATTTCCGTCGGCCTAACTCCCTCTTCGATTATGAAAGCCGCATGGAATGGAGAGACCGTGAACGGTGGATAATAATTAATTAATATTGTAATCTGCCTATCATTCTGTTTTATGACATTTTTACACTTCAGTAGTCTACAGCTTTTCTGCTTTAACTTCAAACTCATCACTTGATAATTAGGTTTATGATCACTTGATTAGGTAGCCAACCTGCTATCAGATTTTCTATGATGTTAACCTAATATCTCGGGTTCTCTTTATAAGTTTTGAGAGTGATTTTGAATTAAGAGCATGTTTAATATCTAAATAATTATATTGTGTGATGAAATCCAAAATATTAAAAATTAGTTTTAAAAAATCCTATAAAAAATTAATGCTATCAGATGCTTTTCTTTTTGTAATTTTATTTTCAAAAACAAATGAAAATCAAACCCTTTTTCACAATTTTATTTTCAAAATTATACCAAACATAACCTAAGTAGACCTTATATTTGATACAAAATATTTATAACTTGAAGTTTGTAAGTAACATTTGCCATTTAAATTGCAATAGTTGTAACTTTTTTTTTTTTTTTTTTGTAAACGAGGAAACTCATGCACCCAGTTATCACTGCGCCGTCCAGTCGGACACGGGATGAGGCCACACCTCCTTAGAATGTGTGCAGCGCAAGCGTAGATCACGAAACATCCGACCTTAGTCGATGAGACACGTGTCCAGGAGGATCACCCACAGTGGTACCAAGTACACGAGTGAAAATCCCGATTATCTCAGGCTCTGACAAGGAGTGACAACCTGAAGAATTGAACACGGGACTGCAGCGCAAGCGTAGATCGATCTCTCATGCCTAACACCACCAGGCTACACCCCTTGGGACAATAGTTGTAACTTCAGTATTAATGAAATGGTATTTTAAATATTTCTTCTTATCAAATGTTTAGTAATCAACTAAGAGAAATGACCTTTCTTTCAAAAAAAAAAGGAAAAAGCTAAGAGAAATGAGATTTATGAATTTCAAAACCAATAGCATTATAAATCAATTAAGAGATAAGATTGGCGATGAATGACTCGAAGAAAATGATAGATTTGGTTACTTTTCTGAGCAGCCAATCATTTTCTATTCAACATAATTTCTCATAGAAATTGCAGGCAACACATTATACATGTCATCTGATAATGAAGTCATTGTTCTGGTCTTAAATTTTATATCTTCAACGCACATTTTATAGAATCAAATGGATAACAAGAACAAGAATATTGCAAAAAATTGGAATCCATATTCCCAAAACTAGAGGATTGCTTGTAATGTATATTGTTCATTAAAGGGAGGGCCAATATTCAAGGGTATCATCAACAAATTTATATTCAGATGGACTAAAATGACAAGATTAGATTGTGTGAAGTATCCCTATTAAAACCCAGTGATCACTAGAAATGTTAGCGTTACATCAATTAGCGTATAAAAGTTTGTCGATATTGTATAATGCTAGATAACAAAACATAAATTTAATATTATCAATTTAATAAAACTATCAATGACCAAGATAATTCTGTGAGGTTTCTTTTTTCAATGTATATAGCATACGTTCAATTCTTTTGGTCATATGTTTCTATATATTCAACTCTAGCCTAGAGCTCTGAGTTAAAATAAGTAATTTGAAAATATACGTCAGTAATATCCTTTTCAATTGCAGTTAAACCATAAGATAATACAATTTGCAACACAATGAAGTCAATTTGTTTTCTATTTATATTTTGAAATTGCTACTTGAGTGCAGACTATTATAAGGTTACAATTGGCTCAATGACTTCACCTAGAACCAAGAATCATAACAAGCATATATCATTATATCCTCAAAAAATAGTGAGAGGTCTAGAAATTAGGTTCACTCAAGCCAACCTTAAAAGAGAGAATATTATTTCTATATCTATGTACGTAGGCAGCCAAGAGAGCTGAAAATCCCTAGAAACCAAAATTTTGAACCTATTGAACGGCTAAGACGGATTCAGTGACCATGGTGTCAGTTGGTTTTAAACAGAGGCCAATTCTCATGTACACAAGATGTTGAACAACCTTTCAAGCCAGGCGAGGAAAATCAAACGAGTCTTGAAACATTATAATATAAATAAATAACATTCATCAATCCAAGTCTAACTTCAGCTCACTCAAAAGCATTCATAGATCTACAAGTTTATTTTGTAAGTAATACAGAGAGAGAAACAAAATAATGCTTGCAAGCATTATTTTATTAATACTAGTTGTTCTCACAATTTTATGTTACACACTCGCCACATTCAAAATAAAACTTGACTCTACTAGACAATCTGGCAAAAGCATAGAGAATGTAGTGCAAACACCACACCGTCTCTGTTCCAGAGTCAACATTATACTGGAGTCAACCCAACCACACCTGCAGAGACACAATCACAATGTTAAAGGAAGAGAGGTTGAAAATGGACCAACAACAATCATAGAACACAAATTGCAGCTGCAAATACTTGAAGCAGATCATAACCGGAAGAAATTGAGAACAGGAAAATGCCTACAGAAATTGCAACTTGACCTAAATCATAACCATGAAAGTAAATCTTCTAATTTGACATAATTTCCCACATTCCTATCTAATATCAATCATCTGTCTTCCCATGTTAGATGAAATGTGGATCTAAAGTTGATTGCAGCTGTGTCTATTTCTTAGATAAGTCAATTCCAAGATCTTGTTATTAATGCCATAACATAAATATGCACCTTTAAGGTAAAAGGGAAATGCGAGGAGATCTGCTGGGGCCATAGCCCTCAGCTACCCCTGCATCCCTTCAACTCTAGCCATAGCTTTTAGATATGTAATAATCTGTCTCCAGGAAAGAAATTTGTATGAGATTCTCATTATTGATATCATCATACTATAGATTAGGAAAGCCTCCCGAAAATTTTAAATGAATCATCAAAACATCGTTGATTGATCATATGAGAGTGTTTGCCAGATATCAGTGAAACAAATTTTTGGGAAAAATGGCAAGCGTTAAGGAATGATGGCAGGTATATTCTGATGACACTAACAACAGAAATAAAGCATGATTATTAATCCTCCAGAAAATAATTTGAAAATGGAAAATTATTTCTGCAAAGGATTGGGGAAAGGCTTGACAGAGGAAAAGCACTAAAAATTGGTTTAACTCATCAATTATCCATAGATTCCACAATAATCATGATGATGCTTCATGTTTTGATTTCAACATGAGACCTAAGAGATATCTTCCTGTCACACTAGTACCAAATACAACAAAAATAAATCACAATTTATGATCACTTGTCATTCTCTCTTCTACCTTCACTCTTGTAGACAGGGTGAAAAGTAAAAGCTCAAGGATAGAATTGTCATTATCATCTTTCTTTCGCTGTCAAAGTGTGTGTATACACATACACACATCATACACACAAAGTGAGAGATTCAACCTCAGTAAAACCTAGGTCCATCAAAAAATTTCACGTCCAATTTTAACATTTTATAAACGTTATTGAAAATTGTCCGGTAAACAAACTTGTGGCCACTATTATTAGTGTCCAAGAGTTCGTAGTTTTGAGATAGGAGTTTGAGCCCACTAGTCCTAAAATCACAAGTGAGAAGGATGACAGTAAGCACTTTCTTTGTTTGAGTGCCCATATTTGAGTATGGCTTAAAACACTATCAAATTCCTAGCAGAAGTAGTAACCTATATCATATCAATCTTTATGCCACCGCCAACTCAACATCCAATTAATAAGATGTTGTGCATAGATTATTTTAAGCATCCAAAGAAAGCTGGTAGATCATATTTCCAACAAGATTGTTGATTGGAAAATTATCAAAATATACTTCTAGCTTACAATGTATAATCAAGGAATTAATCACACAGAAGGCATTTGAAACAGGTACGTTGATAATTGTAGAAAGATGGAATAACAAAAGGGATTTTTGTGCATACCACATGCCAGTCTTCCGCCTGCATTGCCGGTGGTTAGACTAAGTTCATGCCCACCTAAAATGCAAAACCAAATCGGATTGAGCAGAATAATAATATCCAGTAAAAGAGAGAGCATCAAAGCAGTAATTAATGCAATATCCTAAATGTGATAACAGAAAGAATTGTCCACTACATGGAATCTAGTGTAGCTTCTACCCAATTTATTTATAACAATCCATATATATTATGGTTTGAGGTAAAAAAATGAGTTCTTCATAAGTGAAAGAATAATTACTTTGGATTACCAAGTGATTCCCCCCCTAATTCCATAAGCATTAGAGAGTCAAAATTGCATGTACACTAATTAAACTTTCAGAAAAAAAGTTTCCCCTTCACCAAAAGTGAAATTGCAAGATAAGTTCATCATTATAAACATCTACCTTTTCCAAGGTCATCCTCAAGTTCATGAACCACAAAGGCTCTTCCAACTACTGTGTTTGGACCGCTCAGTGGTATCTACAAAGTTTAGCCAAAAGTAATCAAATATTACAACGGGAGCGAGGAGCCTAGGTCTGACAGGGTATCATGAATCAATTTCATTATGAATAAAATGAAAAAATTACAACAAAAACAGAGTTACATGAAAAAACAAAATAGAGCATCAAAAGGACCTGATTGTCCACAATTTTTGCCTCTGCCACACCTGTGTTGGAAAAAGTAATCAAATTGACATTACTAGTTCAGAAAAAGATATAAAATGAAAAAGTGGGAATGAGAAAGAAGATGCCTTACCATCGGCATTAGCAACTATGTTTCCCAGGTCACCCGCATGACGGATTTTGTCTTCAGGAGCACCATGTGTCATATCGTTAGGGTTGAAATGTGCTCCTATAATTTAAAAGTAAAGTTATTGAAAAAAATCATGGGGAAAGCACCATGCAAGAATCATAATTGCAAATTCATCAACTAAATGTAATTATTATTGTTAATGTTTGAGCTTGAACTGAAATTAGGGATTACCTGTTGAAATGCACCCATTTGTTGTATCACCATACTCATGCTGCATAAGAATAGAAGATGATAATAAAATAATTTGGTTAAGAAACTTCACATTGTTCAAAAACACATTTCGCAAAAGCTGAAGCTGCAAGTACTTACTAGATGGAACCCATGAGGACCAGGAGTAAGCCCAGTAACACGAACACTCACAGTCGTGGGACCTGTTTGCAATACAGTTCAGTAAACAGATAAAGTCACTCCACCCAATAGACAATTCTTGGCAATGAATACAGCAAGTTGAACATACTAAGTTTTTCATTGTTGCAATTACAGTTAAACATACTAAGTTTTTCATTGTTGCAATTAAGTTACTTACAACGTAAGAAAACAACAAATTGATTTCACTGGTCCTAATATGGCTATTTGACTCAATGTGGCTGCGTTTTATTATTTTTAACAAATGAAAGCAACAAAAACAGATGGCTCGTCAGTTGAAGATTCATGAATGCATTAATTTCCAAATACAAAGCTTTTATGCAGTAAACAGTTAAAAAATTTTGAAGAAACGCATTTTTTAATTTTTTTTATTTACCAACCATCAATAACTTAGAAAAAGAAAATCAAGGAAACAAATTCTCCAGAAATAAATCCACATTGCAAATATATTCGAATGAAATATTTAATAGAAACTAGTATAATGGCCACAAAAACAATTCTTGTGATTACTATCATATTTATTTCATCAAATCTCACAGCCCATAGTATCTATTTTCTGCTACATTTGGAAATGTTTTTGGTAATAGTGCTAAAGCATTAAACAATCTATTATATTAAACCAAAATCTTCATAATTCACACTAAAACTTACTCGACGATCTAGACAAAAAATGAAAGTATACAAAATCAAAATGCACACTAGATTAATCGTCTACTATTTCAAATTTATCTGATTACCCAACACTTTCTACCTTCACTTTCTAAGACTCCCATCTTGAATTCCACACTGAACAATAACCCAGAAAAGGAAACAAGTAAAAAGAATACAAAACCCAAATTAAAAGGCAAAATGAACCAAAACAAAAGAATACAGACCATCATCTTTCTGGGACAACGTAACAACCCCTTCAACATCAGAAGTCCCCTTGAGAACAGCGACCGCTTTCTTGGTGACAGCGACGACAGTAAGCGGCTTCTTCGAGGCGACAGGAGTAATAGATAAGTTGAGACGAGAAGGGGGTTTGAGAGACGCGCCATGAAAAGAAGAGTGAAGAATAGAAGAAGAGTGTGAGGGATTATTAGTATTTGGGAATGTAAAGAGGAATGGGTGCGAATAAGATGGAGCAGATAACAGGATCGCGTGCGCTGCCATTGCTGCTATTGCAGCTTGCATTCCCGTAGAATTGATCTGAGAGCTGACGATGTGATAACGAGATTGTGTTTGTGGTGGCTGCTCGTGCTGACTGTTACTTTTGCAACTTATATAGCAATGTTATCATCAGCATCATCGTTGATTGCTGGTTTGTGTTAAGGATTTATCCGGGAGTTGGCTTCTGTTGGGTTCGATGGATTTGTTCGTTTGTATTTATTTTGTATTCAAGGGCTTATCTTTTGGAATATCCTTTTTCTTGCCCAAAAATGTTTCTTAGTATCATTACCAAACCCCGAAATTTAAACATTATTACATTCAAGTCCGTGGCTCAATAATTATTTATATTGTAATTCAAGATTATTCTTGTATTTGAATTAAAAATCTCTTTTTTATTGTGTATTTTGAAGATATATGTTTAACATAATATTTTAAATCTATATAAATAAATTGTGTATTTGAATATTTTCAAGTTAATTAATAAGATATAAATATTATCAAATATATTTTAATTGATTTTAATTAATTAAAATAATTTTTTGTGAATTTTTTTAATACTTATGTTTTCTCACAGCATCTCCAATATATCCGTAGATTATTTTTTCAGAAATATCACATATACAAAATACATATTATAAGTACAGTTGAGTTCTCTAATATATTTAATTTTATCCATTATTAAACTAACATGATAAAAAAATATTCATATTCTCAATTTCATCCTCTATTTTTAGAGGATTTTGTTGATAATCATAGATTATTAACTCAGTAATTTATTTATTTTATTGATGGTTAAAAGAGAAAAAAATAATTTTATAATTTTATAAAATAATAAATAGCAATTCATATATATATTGGAGAGTAATTTTTTAGAATGATATTTATCAATACCATGTAAAATACAAACCTCTCCTCATTAATGACGTAGCATAATTTTTAGAAAAACAATCCATTAATACATTAAAAATACTCTAAAAGATTTATTGAGAGGATTTGTCTTGGGTTGTCATAAGAATAGGTTGGCTCAAATATCTTTATTCAAAAGATTAGCTTTTACAAATAAAGACATGTTTTGTTCAACTATAATAAATAAATTTTTAACTTATATTAAAATTATTAAAATATCTTTTAATTCTAACACATTTTATTTTTAAAAGTCTATCAAAAAATTTAATAAATATGAGATAGTCAAGAAATTTGCACTCAGAAATCTATGTTAAAAATGAGTTGTTTCTACTCCTAAATCGATTTTATATTTTATCCTAACTTTTAGTCAAAAAAAAATTTATCAAAAAAATTATACATAAAATAGGATATTTTGACCTTCAATATCAAGAGTTTACTCAAATTTTGTATTTTAAATAAGTAATTTTTATTCCTAAATTAATTTTATATCTTTACATATTTTCTAATTAACAGCCTCTCTCAAAATTTGTGTGCATGTAACAAATGAAACATGTTTTTATATATTTATTAAGAATTATAATAAATATAATAGAACTCATAAATTTTTATTCAAAATGAGTAACTAATATACTATCACTTAGGGGATGAAGCTTTACCATCTAGCTAAAGGATGAAGCTAAGCTCTTGAGTATCATATTCTAATTTTAGTATTCATCAAAAGTAAATATTGTAAAAGTAATTTTATCATTTGAATTGGGCAATTTCTTATCAATGAATAAACCATGCTTTCATATATGAAAATCTAAAAAAATAGGGATGTGAATGTTATTATTCTTACATGAGTATTATCGGATTTGTCAGAATATTGTTGGCTAGCTTTTGGGAGCAACAGAGAGCTATGGGTTCTTAGTTTATAGGATGTGTTGGCCATTAGCAATTAGTGCATTTACATTTATTTTCTACAAACATCTTTTTCCTTTTTTTTTTTTTTGACTTAATTGTTTTTATTATTATTTCTATAATTTTATAAAATTGTAAACGATATTTTCTATTTGGGGGGGGGGGGGGGGGGGG
>JAVXUL010043689.1:0-10894 GCA_035590515.1 Trichilia minutiflora
CATCCGTCGATGAAGTTCTTCAGAAGGAAAAGAAATTTCTGGATCCCTTTCTTTTCTGTTATACCAAAATCCCATAACCCTTTTTTTTTTCCTTTCTTTCTCTGCTGCTTGTTTTCATGAAGCTGTTTATAAATTTATTCCTTTGGTTCTTGTTGCCGGGGAAGTATGTTATAGATTTCAATTTCAATAGTGTCAAAACTCCGAATCTTTTTCTGGATATTTGGATATCCGGATTTAAAATCCGGCCCCTAATCCGGCCCGTATTTAATCCGAATATACATCTGGACCCGGGTGCCATTTTCTCTTCCGAATACGGATTCGATTCTATTAAGATCCCGGATTGAGTTTTTTTACAACCTTAACTACATGGACCACCGTTCGGCAACTCCATCAGCATTCATTTCTCTTCCACCCCTTGTCTCATTTATTAACTTCATGCTTTCATACAGACTGCCTTCGTTGTGTGGCTTTTTGATCCCCCGTCTCTGTGTGAAATAAATAGGTTCGTTGAGAAATTAGGACTTTCAACATACTCAATTTAAGAGGATCATGAATCAGTCAACAACTACATGAGCTGAACCATTAATGAGCGACAGGGATGAAAATAAGAAATTGAAATGCATTGCATTTGTTTTATCTGCCACGACCATTTATAACAATTGATATTCCACTATCTTCTTCACGCTGTCCCACTCCCTTAACTCTTATTTCATGGTAATGGCCGTAATTTAGTGTATGCTTGATATTGAGATTATCACCAGCTAATCTACAATTTCACATGATAATTAATGTCACGAGCGAATACCTATAGATCTATAATTTCACATGATAATTAATGCATAACGGCTTATTACGATGCCGTTTTGCCTCATTTAAGAACATCAAGTTGGCATTTCATTGGAGAAAAGATATAATGCCAGGTTATAACTTGGAATCAATATGATACAACAAACAATAAATGGCTATGCATTTAAAAAAGGGCATTTCATAGAAAGAAGTTGTTAGCATTGAATAAACATATATTTTAATACTCATTAAAACTCTTATTAAAGTAAGAAAAACAAAATTGAAATAGAATTTAGAATGTCTTCCATGCAAATATAGTAAGTGCATGAATTCGTTACATAAAATAATATTGAATGGTATATATAAAATTAATTATGTAATGAAATATTCATTTAATATATTAAACATCTTCTACGTATTATATTTATGATTTCTATATTTGAATAGAAATTTTGAATGTGGGAAATGCTATTAATTTTGAATTGAATTGTTATTCATGCACAGAAATCCAACCATATAAGGATATCCTTTTGCAGTAATGTCTTCTTCATCACGGGGAATGCGAACACTTTTACCATTTCACCTCTGATTACACACACAACCATGATTACAACACGACGAAAATTCAACCTAAAAAAAGAAAAAAAACGATAAGGGATGAAAACTCAGAGAAACACTGACAGACTAAACAATCCAAACAAACAGCAAGAGTATAGACAAAAAATATAACTTGTGATGAAAATAAGGAAAACAAACAAAGAAAGAAAGAGTACATCAAATAGGAACAGATAACAAGCAAACTGTCTACAATAGCTAGCATGGCTCCTTCGTCTTCATCTTCTCCTTCTTCATCGAAATCACCTCCTCCTCTTCCTCTCCAATCACCTCGTTTCACACCTGTAAGTAATATTCAAAACTTCTTGTTTGTATCCCAGGAAAATAACAGAGAACAAACCAAAAGCTGTAAACTTTATCGAAATGGTTTCGAAATATATTATCTCTATTTTTTTTTGTTTTCTTCTTGTTCGTTTGGTTTCATTGGTGGGTTTTTAATTTCTTTGTTGCAGATTCAAGAATGTGAAAGAGAAGGGCAACAGTCAGAGCACAGCGATTGTACTGACAATGGAGGAGGAGCGACGTATATGCATCAACCAACACCTCTTCATCATCCAAGTGAGAATAACGGCAAAACCAACAATAGCAAGAAACGGCAAGATATGTCAGGCGAAGTAGATGGTACGGTTTCTTGCATCAAGTGCAGGCCACATTCTCGGGAGAAGATCTCTGTGGTTCCTTTAGATAACAATAACAATGGCATCAACAAAAGTCTTTCTTTCATGGCGAGTCCAAATGGAATTTTCAAATCAATTTTTCATACATTAACAAGAAAGAGCCCAAAATCAACGGATATATCAAGCTCAAGAGAGGAGCAATGGAGGATTGCAGTCGCTGACCTTACACATAAACTGATGCAGGCTACAAGAAAGAGAGATGAGGCATTGTCAGAAGCTTCCAACCTTAAGTATTCCATGGCTAAGCTAGAGAACAAACTCAACAAGCTTGAAGTTTATTGCCACAATTTGAAGTCTGGACTAGAAGAATGTAGCAGCAATCCACCATTTAGAGCTGAAAAGAATTACAGAATCTCTCAAATAAAAAATCGAGATTTCATGGTTGGTAATGACAAAGTGATAGAACATTTTTTGATATCTGTATCTGAAGCTCGCTCCTCAGTTCGACTTTTAAGCAGATCGCTCACTATGTTACTGAGGCACATGGGAACCAAAATTTACGAGACAGTATCAGTTCTTCTGCAACCTTATGATATAAAGATTTCTTCCTCCAAGAACCCAAAGAGTATACTTTCCTATCTCGAAGCCTTGTTGAATAAGGCCTTCTTTGAGGATTTTGAATCGGTTGGGTTTCAAAAGAATGCTACAAGCCAAATCTTGAACCCATTAGATCGCTGTGAAGCTAATTTTGGCTCGTTCAATGTTCTAAAAGAGTTGACTTGGGAGGAAGTTCTGAGCAAGGGAACAAGGCATTTCAGTGAAGATTTTAGCAGGTTTTGCGACAGAAAAATGAGTGAAATAGTAGCCATGTTGGCTTGGAATAGAGCATGGCCTGAGCCATTGTTGCAGGCCTTTTTTACTGCATCAAAAAGTGTGTGGTTGGTTCACCTTTTGGCGAACTCGGTTTACCCAGCGTTACAAATATTCAGATTGGATAAGGGAGTGACGTTTGATTCTGTTTACATGGAGGATATGGGTGCAGATAGAGCCTGGAATTTGGTTCCAACCATGGTTCGGATAATGGTCGCACCAGGGTTCTATGTGTATGGAAACGTAATCAAGAGCAAGGTGCTTTGCAGGTACCATAACAGTAATATTAGCAATAGTGTTCTTAGTAATGAATAAACCAATTTATTTGTTGATGATACTTTTGCTGCTCGATAAAAGTTATTGTATCAAACCAAGGGCGCTCGGAGACGATGGGGTTGAGTCAACGTTGTAGGATTTTTGGGTCAAAGTAAAAAAATTGGCATTTTCTTGTTCTGAATTGTTTATTCTATGTTTGTTTCGATAATTATTATTTGCTACTGCTTTTTCTTATTGCACAATCTTGGACTCTAATTCTCCAACCAGATAGAGTTGTAAATGTTTTTCCCGGGCCAAACTTTTGTGGATAGGAGTTATTATCAGAATAAAAGACAGAAAAGGTCCTTGTGCTTGGGAAAATTCCTTGTGATTTTGAATATAGTTTGGATCTTATGTGCACATCGATTATATATCACCATAAAGGCATTCTATGAGTTGCATATAAATCCTAAAATTTTATTAGTTGACTTTATGCTATTCTCATTTTTGTGTGGATGGAGTGGGATTTCAAAGTTGCACCTGTGATGATATGAGAACGCTGAATCTTGATGTTGGAATGGATTGAAGATTATCTAGAAAAAGCATGCCCATCGTTCACTTTCCCACTAGTGAATACTATTTTTTTGTTCTTCTTCTTCCCTGTGATTGAAGCTTTGTTGTAGACAAAGATATCTGCGGTAACAAAGGACGTCCATCACCATCTCGAAAACTAATTTGAACTACTGTAATTGGAAATTGTTATTGAACAAACTCAATTAAAAAGCACTATAAGAAAACAAATACCCATAATTGGATTATCATTCTAACAGCCCAAATGCATTTGTTCTGGCTCTGGTGTTCTACTAAATACTAGATTTAGCTACAATCTGAGTTAAATTTCAAGCGCATTCGTTGTCTGCAAGAAGCAAGTCAACCAAGCAGCCGTGTCCTAGATGATACATGTGCATCTGTGATTTGTAAATTTGAGAGAGACCTAGGCGATGGGAAGTATGGTAAGTAGAAAATAATTGTACTTATTGAATGCATTTTGTATGACGGTTATGCCATCTGCAGTGCAGAAATTACATTTCAAAACGTATGATTAGGAGAAAAGAATTAGAACTCCTACATCATCGATATATATATGATAACTAAATCATTAACACCGGGTCTTTTAGCTTTAAAATCTAACTATGAAGATTGTGATTCGTATTTCCAATTTGACTACTCTAACTTAAAGAATCCCAAACATTAACAACGAAGTTCCTTGGCCTTTCCAGTGACCAGAGTCTCTCCTTTTCACTTCATAGTATCCCCCACTAACCTCTTGACATAAGCTATGTATCCATCAACATCAAATCTCCTTTTGCACCCAATGTAGCTCATGTAACTTATTTCCCCAAAGACTGGTTGCTCTTTCCAGCGCTGAAATGAACGTGGATGATAAATTAATCCACAGAAATAAATTTCACCAAGTAACAAAAACATCAAGCAAAATTTGTAAACACAAACCTGGTCATGAACACCACATATGAACCACATGCAACCAACATATTCATTTGGGTCCCTCCCATCTAATTAGTATTGCATGTATTGAATATGTTTCATTAAACATTAAATTAGCCGGTAATATAGTCTTTTAGTGGGATTTGTTTGTTTTAGTCAGTTTTTCTATTTATCATTGTAACGGTTTTTTAAAGATTGCCAGGGTGGGATTTGTTAGCCAGAGAGGAAACTTTATAAAGATGTAATTTCTTGTAATCAAGAAGAAGCTGACGGAATAAAATCAAGAAACATTTCCTTTGTTTCATTATTTTGGCTTTTCCTTCTGGTTTCTTTTCTTTACTTCATTTTCTTCTTCTTGCTTCTTGCTTCTATTTGTTATAGAAAAGTGACTGCAGCAAACAATTGTTTAATTTCAGTATTTTCTTGATTACGTGAAGAGTAATAATCAAGGTGAACAGTAGCTTTTTCGTTTTCATTTGTCTTTGTTTTGAAGGTTGAAACAGGTTGTTGGAATTTTGTAATTGTGGGATTTTTGTAACAAATGGTACCAGAGCAGATACCAGAAAAGAAAATGTGGAAAGGAATCATTCTTGAGGAGGACATGGAACCAAGATGGTTTTTACAAAATTTATAGTAGAGAATTGTGTAGGAGAGAATGATTTCTCTATTTGGAAACTAAAGATGAAAGCATTCTTGGAGCATAAAGGTTTAGACTATGCATTGAAGGATGAAGACTTTAAGATTGAAGGCAAAGAATTTATGGAATATTAGTTAAGGGAGATACAACGTAAGGCAAGAAGTGTCCCGATCCTTTCCTTGTTTGATAAAGTGCTTAGTGAAGTAATTAAAGAGAATACTGCCTGGGGAATGTGGTTGAAATTAGAGGAGAGATATCAATCAAAATCAATAGCAAAAAGATTGTATTTGAAGAAGCAGATGTATGCTTTCAATCTTGATGAAGGTGGTTATATTGAAAATCATTTAGACAAGTTTAATAAAGTAATGATTGACTTAGAAACAGTTGATGTAAAAATTGAAGATGAAGATCGGGCTTTGATTGTTTTAAACCCATTACCAGTCTCATATGAACACTTTATTGATACCCTTCTATACATGAGATCCATAT
This sequence comes from Trichilia minutiflora, assembly GCA_035590515.1. Classification (NCBI taxonomy): domain Eukaryota; kingdom Viridiplantae; phylum Streptophyta; class Magnoliopsida; order Sapindales; family Meliaceae; genus Trichilia; species Trichilia minutiflora. Next base: position 5,776 of record JAVXUL010043689.1, read on the forward strand.
TGTTCTAACCTACTTGTCAGGTTCATATGAACACTTTATTGATACTCTTCTATACGAGAGATCCACATTGTCTATGGATGATGTGAAAAATTCTTTAAACTCTAAAGAATTGAATAGAAGAAACCAACAGAAAGAAGTGGACATAGGTGAGGGTTTTAATGTCAAGAACAAATCCATAAAAGAGAAGCAAGGAAGAAAGGGAAATTTATATCTAAATCATGAGGGAAAACATTCAGGTGCTTTCATTATCATAAGAAAGACCATTTCAAGAAGAATTATCCTGAAAGGAGACAACAAAATACACCAGTTAAAGAAAACTAACTCAGCTATGATGATTGAAGCAAATTTTCAAGATACTCTTTTGTTAATGACTTTATTTGAAAATGAAAAGGCTTTAAATCAGTAGATTATTGACTCGGGGTGTACTTATCATATGTATCCTAGTAAGTCACTCTTCATAACTTTAACTCTTGAAGATGGTGAAAAGTGATTGTAGAAAATGAAATGACCTGTGAAGTTAAAGGCATAGGGTCTCTAAAGTTTAAAATAAAGAGTGGGGGATTAGTGGAAGTAATAAAAGTTAGGTACGTTCTTGATCTTAAAAGGAACTTGGTGTCATTAGGCATGGTTGAGTCAGATGGGTGTACATTTAGGGAAGAAAATGATGTTATGAAAGTCTGTAAAGGGTTACTTATAGTGATGAAGGCAAGAAGACAAAATGGGCTATCTGTTTTGCTCGTGTAAGTAATTACAAGGGATGTACATACTGTAAATGATAAGGAAAGTCAGGAGTTGATGCTCTAACATCAGAGGTTAGGTCACTTAGGTGAAAGAAATCTTCTAAAACTTAAGAAACAAGGGTTATTGAGTGATTATATAGGTGATAAGATAAAGTTTTGTGAATGTTGTGTATTGAGTAAACATAACAAAAGTAGTTTTGAAGAAGAAAAGCGTATAACATCAAATATACTGGATTATGTACATTCTGATGTTTGTAGACTTGCACAGGTTGTTTCTTTAGGTATAGCTAGGTTCTTTTAATCAATTATAGATGATTTCTCAAGAAAAATCTTGGTGTATATGTTGAAAAGCAAAAACCAGGTGCGTGGGAAGTTTATGGATTGAAAAAATTTGATAAAAAACTAGAAAAATAGAATATTGAAAACTTTAAGGACTGATAATGGGTTAGAGTTTTGTAATCATGCATTTGATAAAGTTTGCAAAGAGAATGGTATTTTGAGGCATAGAATAACAACCTACACCCCTCTGCAAAATGGGGTTCCTGAAAGATTGAATAGAACATTATTAGAGAAGGTTATAAGTATGTTGTTATATGTTGGACTATCAAAATTTTTTTGGGCAAAAACATGTAGCATATCTAATTAAGTCTTTCATCATTCCTAAAACAAAAAATACTTGAAAAAGTGTGGATAGAAAAACCACCATCACTTACTCACTTAAGAGTTTTTGGATATACTACTTATGAATACATCAAGCAAGGAAAGTTAGTCATAAGAGCTGTTAAAAGGATTTTTATAGGATATTCTGAGCGCATAAAAGGAAGAAAGATATGGTGTCATGATGACAAATAAGGAAATGTATAGTAAACAGAGATCTAAAATTTTTAAAGTATGAAATGTTAGTTAATGAATTAGAAACTAGTTTAGGTAACTCTGATTCTTGATATAAGACCAATAAAGTCTAGTTTAAGGTAGATCAGACTCAAACAAAGGGTGACTGATCTTGAAGTTGAGATAGAAGAGTTGAAACCTATTGCTAGTAAAGTTGCTGACTTTGAAAGTGAAGAGGATCAATAAAAATTGACTGATGATTATCAATTAACTAGAGATAAAGTTAAGAGACCTGTCACACCACCTATTAGATATGGTTATGCAGACTTGGTGGTATATGCACTCCTCATTATAGAAGAGATGGGAATTGATAAACCAGTCAATGTAAAGAAAGCAATGAAAAGTCCAAAAGCTAAAAATTAGTATAAAGCTATATGTGATGAAATGAGATTCCTAGAGAAAAACCATACCTGACTACTGGTTGAAAACTAAAAGGAAGGAAGGTTATAGATTGCAAATGGATCTTTGAAAGAAAGAAGGAGGTAGATGGCTCACTAAAGTTTAAAGCAAGGCTTGTGGGCAAGGGATTCACTCAGGAAAAGGGTGTTGACTATTTTAAAATATTTTTACCTATTATAAGACATATGTCTGTCAGATTATTGTTGAATATGGTAGCCATATTTGACCTTGAATTGAAGCAAATGGATGTGAAGACTATTTTTCTACATGGTAATCTAGAGGAGGAGATTTTAATATGGTAACCAGATGGTTTTATCAAAAACAAACCAAAGGAAATGGTTTGTTTGCTCAAAAAGTCCTTGTATAGACTCAGGTAATCACCTAGACAATGAAAAAGATTGGTTAGTTGAGAAGTGTATTTGGTTAATATGTTTATTTCAAAAGAGATAATATTAGTGACATGGTGTTTTTGCTCTTGTATGTAGATGATATATTGATTGCTAATAAAACAAAAGGCAAGTTCCATGGGCTAAAAAAGGTGCTGAATTCTGTTTTTAAAATGAAAGACTTGGGTGCAGCAAAGAGAATACTTGGAGTAGAGATAATAAGAGAAAAACACAAAGGCTTGATTAAGTTATCACAAGAGAAATATTTGAGGAGATTATTGTGTAAATTCAATATAAAACAACTCTAAACTAGTGAAGGTTCCTTTAGCAGCTCATTAATGTTCATAGATTGATAGTGAGAAAGAAGAGATGAAGAAGTCTCCATATTCAAATGTTGTAGGAAGCCTTATATATAGGAAGATTTATACTCGCCTTGATTTGGCTTTTTCAATGAGTATGGTGAGTATGTTCATATGTAATCCGGGGAGCACACATCGGAGGGTTGGCAAGTGGATTATAAGATATTTCAAAGGTACTTTGAGTAGATGTTTAGTGTTTAGAAAAGGGAGAAATAAAGCTGATTTATTAAGAGGCTTTGTAGATTTAGATTTTGCTGTTGATATGGACAAAAGGAGGTTTTTGATAGAATTCATCTTCATATTTAAAGGCTACAGTATCAATTGGAAAGCTTCTCTACAACATATGATTGCATTATCAACAACTGAAGTAGAATACATGGTTGGGTTGAAGCTATTAAAGAAGTTTTATGGCTGTAGGGAAATATAAAAGAGTTAAGGATTGGAAATGATACAGGAAAAATTTTCAGTGATAGTCAGAGTGCAATTTGTTGGTATTGTATGCCTTAAAACCATTCGTGTTCTCAATTTTAGGTATTTTTGTATTGAATTACTGTTTGTATATTTACTGTACAAATTTTATTAATGAATAAAAAATTTATTATTTATATATGTATGCTTCTTCTTTTATTAATCATACTAATAATAGAATATACATATGAATTGTCCAGATAATTTAATTATCGAAATTATTCCTTATGGTAGACATATCGACTGGACATTGATATCGTATAGTAGACACACTAAATATCTTCGATAAATATCATAAGATGATATTAGTGCGGATGACATGATAGTCATATCATTAGGACATTAGTGTGGATAACTAGTTAGAGAACTGTTTTTTGAACGTGATCAAAGTTATGATAAATCACACGAAAGTATATTGTCAATGATTCATCATGTGCTTATACTAGTGTGTTAATTATTCTTTAAACCTGAGACAGCAATTTCATTGCTCGGTATAGATGCACGTGATTTATATAGCGTATAAGTATGAGAAGGTTTAACCGGACTAGGGAGTTATTTATCATATTTTCAAAATATAATAGCCTAAGTGGAATTTATATTTACTATCGAATGGCTTGTTAAACAAGCTTTGAACCCATTTTTCATTAACTAAATTGATTAGGGACATTTTAGTAAATATTTCACATGTATAAATAGGGGTCTTTTTCTATTTTTTAAATGAATTTTGCCATTTTTAGCAAAATTAAGCAAATAAAGCTCTTTTGCTCTCTAGAAATTTGGCAAGACAAGGAGGAATCCTAGGATTTTGATTCTTGGAGATTTCAAGATTTTGAAATTAGATCTTCATCAAACAAATCTTAAGGTCAAAGATCTATACCTTGTTTTTCATGTTTTTGACTTATTTTGCTATGTTTTTGTGATTTTAGCATGCTAAACCCTAACAATGAGTTAATGATCATACTTATCATTCAAAATGGTATCAGACCAATTGGTGGTGATGATTGTATGCTTGATTTGATGGTTGGATTTGATGTTAAAAACTTGGTTTTGCTTATGGTACTATTATGGCATATTAGGGTTCCAAGGAAGAAGATGATGAATAGTTCATCATCTATGATTTTTGATGAGTTTCTTGCTATCATGTGATAATGGGGAATGTCAAGGACTCATTGATTTCATGTGATGAAGTTGATTAAGCATGATGAATTCATGGATGCATGTTTTGGCCATATTGATGGTTATATATTAATGCCATGTTTTCATGTGTATATGTCTTATTGTAATGATGATATCATGAGATGAAATTATGTACATCATGTAACGAACCCTTTGTAATTTGGCCATACTTGATAATTAACCATAATGGCTTGTTTTTGTGTTATGAAAATTGTTTAATTGTTAAACAAGGATGAATGGGCATGTATAATTATTATTAAATGTTAATGACAATATGTATCTATATGTGTTCGGCCATGGTCTACTTTATGTTAAATAATTATTGTTTTTCATTTGTTACATGATATATGTTTGTTTTATACGATAAATGGTGACTTTTGTTTATATATCTTTATGTATTTGATGTTGCCATTTATTTGAATTGATTTGTTTAATTAATTTGATTAATTAAATGTTAATGTATGTGTATATATTATGTGATAATATATGTATGAATATGTGTTGTATAATGTATGGTTTATAATACATTTATATGATAAATGTAATATAATGACATTATACATCTTAGGTTAATGACCATATGGATGATTATTAACCAAGTTAGGTATATTAAATGAATTTACACCTTGTTACATATTATTGGCCTAAGCTTGATTAATTTGACCTTAGGCTAATCATTTTAATTTTGTAATGATTAAGG